>CM040400.1:80676225-80696835 GCA_022702515.1 Ilyophis sp. 1 JC-2022 | reverse complement strand
ACAGCTATTTGGGACAGTCAGGCTCCTACGTGCAACAACTTCGCCCTCTTCACCGCGGAGATGCGGCGCGTCTTTGACCACCCGATCTGCGGTCTAGACGCTACCCAGCGCCTCCTACAGGTCCGGCAGGGCAGCCGCAGCGTAGCGGAGATGGCCATCCAGTTCCGCACCCTCGCTGCTGAGGCGGGATGGAACGACACCTCCCTTCAGGGGGCCTTTCGTCAGGCTCTCAGTGAGGAGCTGAAGGACCAGCTAGCGACTCGGGAGGAAGCTAACTCGCTCAATGGCCTCATCAGCTTGGCTATCGCCATCGATAACCGTCTCAGAACCCGGGCCCGTGAGCGAGAGAAGAATCCCTCCCGTCTTCCGCCCTATGCCCCTTCCCGGGCTCGCCAACCCTCTCCCGTCCAGGGACCGAGAGTCGTCGCTTTGTCTCCCGAGGAGGAGCCCATGCAACTGGGCAAGATCACGGTGGACGCCGAGGAGCGCCAACGCCGTTTCCGCACCCAGTCCTGTTTCTACTGTGGCAAGACAGGCCACCAAATAGCTTCTTGTCCCATCCGCCCAAAAGAAAGGGCTCGCCAGTAAGACTGGGTGTACTGACGAGCCCCATCATCCCAAACCATGCGGCCCAGAACCGCCTTGAATTCAAGGTCACTCTCCTGTGGAGGGACAACACCGCCTCTACATTTGCCCTAATCGACTCCGGGGCCGATTCCAGTTTCATTGATATCACCTTTGTCAAGAGGTACGGGATCCCCACGGAGGCCTTACCCAACCCCATCACTGCTCACGCCCTTGGCGGTAGGAGTCTGGGGTTAGTTACCCACTCCACCGTTCCCCTACAGCTCGTTGTTTCTGGCAATCATCGGGAGACGATCCAACTCCTACTGATTCACTCCAAACAGTCCTCCATGGTCCTGGGACAGACCTGGCTGCGCCTCCACAACCCCCACATCGATTGGCTAGCCGGTCGCATCCTGGCATGGAGCGGTCACTGTCTAGCCAACTGTCTCCGCTCTGCTCTACCCCCCCCGGGGGCCACGAGTAACAGACCTATCCCTCCTGTACCCGACCTAGCCAATGTTCCCAGCCATTATCATGACCTGTCACCAGTGTTTTCTAAGTCACGTGCCCTGTCTTTGCCTCCTCACAGACCCTACGACTGTTGCATCGACCTGCTGGCGGGAGCCAAGCTTCCATCTGGTCGCCTCTACAGCCTGTCGGGCCCGGAGAAGCTGGCCATGGAAACCTACATCCACGAGTCACTTGCGTCAGGCATAATCCGTCCCTCCTCATCCCCGGTTGGTGCAGGGTTCTTCTTCGTTGGGAAGAAGGACGGCTCATTGCGGCCCTGCATCGACTACCGGGGTCTCAATGAGGTTACTGTCCACAACAAATACCCTCTTCCCCTCATTAACACTGCCTTTGAACCCCTCTCCCAGGCAGTCATCTTCACCAAACTCGACCTCCGTAACGCGTACCACCTGGTGCGTATACGCGAGGGGGACGAGTGGAAGACTGCATTCAACACCCCGTTGGGCCACTACGAGTACCTGGTGGTCCCGTTCGGCCTCACTAATGCCCCAGCAGTCTTCCAGGGGATGGTGAATGATGTCCTGCGTGACCTGTCGGGCAAAAGTGTTTTTGTTTATATAGATGACATCCTCATTTTTTCCAAATCCCCCCAGGAACACGTTCTCCACGTCCGGGAGGTTCTCCAGCGGCTACTGGAGAACCAGCTCTTCGTGAAAGCCGAGAAGTGCTCGTTCCACGTCTCGTCTGTCCCGTTCCTCGGCTTCATTATCGAGAAGGGCAGTATCCGGGCGGACCCTACCAAAGTCAAGGCGGTGACAGAATGGCCCCAACCATCCTCACGTAAGCACCTCCAACAGTTCCTCGGGTTCGCCAATTTTTATCGTCGGTTCATCCGCAATTACAGTGTCATTGCTGCCCCACTTACCAAACTCACCTCCACGTCCATTCCCTATTGCTGGAATCCCGAGGCTCAACGGGCCTTCGAACAACTCAAGGCCCGATTTTCCACTGCCCCCATTCTCTGTCACCCCGACACCACCCGTCAGTTTACTGTGGAGGTTGATGCCTCCGACACCGGGGTGGGGGCCATTCTGTCTCAGCGTGCCGCCTTGGACAGCAAGCTCCATCCCTGTGCCTTCTTCTCCCGGAGACTGTCCTCCGCTGAGCGCAATTATGATGTCGGGGACCGGGAACTCCTAGCGATAAAGCTGGCACTGGAGGAATGGCGTCATTGGCTGGAGGGGGCAGGTAACCCATTTATTGTCCTCACGGACCACCATAATTTAATTTATATTAGGTCCGCCAAGAGGCTTAACGCCCGTCAGGCTAGGTGGTCGCTGTTTTTTGCCCGTTTTAATTTTTCAGTAACCTTCCGCCCTGGCTCTCGTAACACCAAGGCTGATGCCTTGTCCCGCATTTTTTCCCCCCCCTCCAGTCCTGCTGACCCGGAGCCCATTATACCCACTTCCTGTATTGTGGCTGCGGTGTCCTGGGAGATCGAATAAGTCGTGAAGGCCGCCCAGGCCTCCCAACCGGATCCCCGCAATAACCCTAACCCCTCTCTGTTTGTGCCCGACTCTGTCCGTCCCCAGGTTCTGGAATGGGTTCACGCCTCCCGTCTGGCTTGTCACCCAGGGGTTGCCAGAACCATCGCCCTGGTCAGGAGGAGCTTTTGGTGGCCCACCCTCAAGGGGGATACCCGTGCGTTTGTCCTAGCCTGCCCCGTTTGCGCCAGGAGCAAGGCATCCCACCAGCCTCCCTCCGGGCTTCTCCACCCCCTCCCTGTCCCGGGCCGTCCTTGGAGTCACATTGGGGTAGACTTCGTCACCAGGCTACCATTGTCAGAGGGCAACACCACCATCCTGACTATTGTGGACCGGTTCTCCAAGGCGGTTCACTTTATCCCTCTTCCCAAACTCCCTTCCGCCCTCGAAACAGCGGAGCTCCTGGTGCTGCACGTTGTCAGGCTGCACGGGATCCCATCCGACATCGTATCGGACCGTGGGCCCCAATTCTCCTCCCAGGTGTGGAGGGCGTTCTGTGTGGCCCTGGGTGCGTCGGCTAGTCTGTCGTCGGGGTTCCATCCCCAGACTAACGGCCAGGCGGAGAGGGCGAACCAGGACCTGGGGGCCGCCCTGCGGTGCATTACTGCTCGCAACCCCGCTTCCTGGAGCCGTTTCCTCCCTTGGGTGGAGTATGCGCATAACTCCCTGAAGTGCGCATCCACGGGGATGTCGCCCTTCGAGTGCTCATTGGGGTACCAACCTCCCCTCCTCCCGGCCCAGGAAGCCGAGGTGGCAGTTCCCACCGTCAAGTCCCACTTCCTGAGATGCAAGCGGACGTGGAAACTCACACGCACCGCACTCCTTCGCTCAAACTCCCGTACCCAGCGTCTGGCGGACCTTCACAGGACCGCAGCCCCGCAGTACAGGGCCGGTCAGCAGGTCTGGCTGTCCACAGCCAATATTCCCCTCCCCACGTCATCCAAGAAACTTCAACCCCGGTTTATTGGTCCCTTCCCCATTGTTTGCCTGGTCAATCCCGTTTCTGTTAAACTCTCCCTTCCTGTTTCCCTTAAGGTCCACCCCGTTTTCCACGTGAGCCAAATAAAGCCTGTCGCCTCCAGCCCCCTCAGTGCCCCGGCGGTCACTCCACCCCCGCCCCGGATCATCGACCACGCCCCGGCCTACACGGTGAGTCGGATACTCGACATTCGCCGCAAGGGCCGGGGCTTCCAATACCTGGTCGATTGGGAGGGTTATGGCCCGGAGGAGCGGTCCTGGCTCCACAAGAGCCTCATTCTGGACCACTCTCTCATCTCGGACTTTCACAAGCAGTTCCCGGACAAGACTAGGCCTCCGGATACGCCAGGTGGCGTTCTTTGAGGGGGGGGTACTGTAACGTTCCGCTCCCTTCCTGTCCGTTCTCCATGTTTTCCCTTTCCTCCCGTGTCATGATGGATTCCCTGTGTCCGTGTTTTCCCTGTCGCTACAGGCTGGGCGTGTCCCTTCTGTCTGATTCTCTCTGTTCCCTCACTTTAGGTTCAACCTATCTCCTTTCCCCCTTCCTGCATGCATTCCGCACCAGTCAATTAGTCAATCACCCTCGGTTACATTCCTCATGCTTTTGGTTATTGGTTTCAATTTCACTCCCCTACTTATACCTCTCGCTGGCTGCTATTCGGGCCAGTTCGTTAACGTTGTTCGTGCGTGTCATGGTCTCCTGTATGTTGGTGCTGTTTAAACTAAAACTCTGCTGTGGGTTCCCCCGATCTACCTCCTTGGTTCCTAGACCAGTGTGCCACTTGGATCCAGCCTGTAGCAGTCCAGTCTCCCTGTATGTGTTGCGATACCCCCGCCAAGACTAACGTTGCCTGCGCAGTTGGATTCTCTGCCTCCAGCCCAGTTCCTGTTGGACCCTCCGGTCCAGAGTCCGTTCCTGTGATCCAGTTCCTGTTGGACCTCCCGGTCCAGATCAAGTCCAGTTCCGGTTCGGAACAAAAACCTTGTTCCCGTGATCCAGTTCCTATTGGACCTCCCGGTCCAGATCAAGTCCAGTTCCGGTTCGGAACAAAACCTTGTTCCCGTGATCCAGTTCCTGTTGGACCTCCCGGTCCAGATCAAGTCCAGTTCCGGTTCGGAACAAAACCTTCGTTCCCGTGATCCAGTTCCTGTTGGACCTCCCGGTCCAGATCAAGTCCAGTTCCGGTTCGGAACAAAATCTTCGTTCCCGTGATCCAGTTCCTGTTGGACCTCCCGGTCCAGATCAAGTCCAGTTCCGGTTCGGAACCAATCCTTCATTCCCGTGATCCAGTTCCTGTTGGATCTTCCGGTCCAGATCAAGTCCAGTTCCGGTTCGGAACAAACCTTCGTTCCCGTGATCCGGTTCCAGTGTGGGCCTCCTGGCCCAGTACAAGCCCAGCTCCGGTTTGGAGCAGTTCGCTACTTCCTGGACACTCTTTGACTTTTTGTTAAGTTTGTGTTGAGCTTGGGACTACCCCAAAGCTCCTAATAAACACCCATTCCTGTTTCCCTGTCTCTTGGTCGTGCATTTGGGTTCAGCCCGTGTTTGGTTCGTGACAGTAAAGTCCCCACTCTCCAACAGGTCTGGGGACCTACAGTGGAGAATAGTTCATGGGGCCCTGGTGACAAGTAGTTATCGTACAAATGTTGATGCAGGGGTCACTAATGAACATCAATTTTGTAATGTGTGTGAGACTTGTTCCACATGTTTTTTTTCAAAATAAATATTACAATATTGCTGATGTGGAAATATAGCTGGCGCACTGGAATAAACTGAGGGGTACTGGGGTCATTGATCCTGTTGAGATGGAAGGGCTTCTCTGCACCACAGGGTTGAGTATGCTTATTTTTTTATTAGGAATGATGGGTTTTAAGAATTTTTGTGGCTTGGGAAGAGCTGTTTGCATTGTTAAGTAGGACGGTCTGAGAATCTTGATTTGAAATATTATTTTGGACTTCTGTCTGTAAGGGTTTAGGTTTGTAACGATGAATCAAATGATACAGAACAAGTCACTCAAGAACGTGAGGACCACTAAAGGAGTCTCAGTAGCACAATAATAAAGACTCGAAAAAGAGAAAACAAAGAATCACCTTCGGGACGTAGACAATTACGCCCGAGGAGAAAAATAAATTAAATAAAAATAATCCTCTCACTCTCAATATAGCAGAGAGTAGAAGAGAGTAAGAAACACAAATAATGAAAGGGACTATTCCCTACAGAGCTTCAAGGGCAGTTAAAGCCAATCTAGTAGAGAAAATATAGAGCAGCTATATTCTAACCAACCCTGACTATGTGAAGGCACAAAATGACAAAGACGTGCCAGGAAGCAGAAGTGAGGGGCTTAAATACCTGGCAGGTAATAGGACATGAGAAACGAATGATAAGAGGGGAAAAGTAAAACCCCGAACCGGAACGTGGAAAAAATCTGATAGATTGCTAACCGAAGAGAGAGGACAAGAACTGTAGCAAAACAGGAAAAAATAGTCACGGACCATGACACTGTCAAGTGCTTTCAATATTCTGTTATCATTCAGTTATGTATTTTCTGCAAAGTCCTTGGCGTTTACCTGTGGTGGTGGCGTATGTGTGTGTGTGTGCATGTTTATATGTGAGTGTATGTGTGTTAGGGTGAAAGGGTGATGGGACCTGGTCTTTCTTTGCCCTGGTTTCTAAGTTATTGTAACTATAAACCCATTTCTTATTTGTAAACAAAAGAGGAGGCATGCACAACCCTGGGGCAAAAAATTTATCCCCTTGGCAGGCTATTACAATGCGGTGGACTTGGTCATTGACGATTTAACAGACCAAAAATCTAATTTTGTTTCTGGTTCTTTTATTTCACTTTCATCTTGGCACAGCTATCCACATTATCGCTTAGCATTAGTCTTTTTACAACTTTTCTGTTACGTTACGCTAGCATATTTAGCTATAGCCTATTTACCTTATAAATGAGTGCAAGCTAACCATCATAAACTGTCAATGTTTTATCAGCGGCAAGTTGATAATGTTAACTGAATTTTTAACATTAGACCAACTCAATAAGTTAGACAGTTGGATACAGCACATTAACCAATTTTAAAAATGAGTCTAGTCTGTTTGAAATTGATGTAGCCTAGTGTAACTACTGGTAACGCCGTTAATAATGTTACTTAACACACACAAAGGTGGAGCAGCTGACAACTATTGTTTCAGTAAATTGTCTGTGTGATGATGTGTTGATAACTTAATGTTTATCTAAAGTCTATCAACCTACTTTTACCCAGAACAGAAAAGGCACCGGTACCACCAGCTAACTAGCGTACCGAACCCTGTTATCAGGCGAAAAACAAAAACTTTTGTGATGAACATACGATACTGATATTATTCTGGCACATAACATTACTATTGAACATATAATATTTATTAGATTAAAAAACAACAAGATAACTTTTAAACCAATTAACATGTAAATTAGACGTGACCGGTAGTTTCTTTTTTACTTTTAGAGGAGACAGTAGCTAGCTACTGCGGGAAAAGGGGAGCCGTTTAGCGGCTGTTGCAGTGCATACATTGCAGTGCTTTTTGGTGTTTTAATAATCAGTTATTAGTTTATTGAATCAAGAAAGATACCTTTTGAATAACATTTCCCAATATGTTGGCAAGATGGCTGGCTAACTGGATTGTTTACATAGCAGTCCATTTGTCCATCTCATTGGATTTATTTCTTCACCTCGAGTGGACATATTCAACCCGCCCTCGAGTGGACATATAAAAAATAGCACTTCTTAATGTTGGTGCTTTCTAGTTGAGTTGATTACAATTAACTAAAGTTTAAAAAAAGAACAACACACATTTTGCTAATATTGTGAATGTGTTAATGTTATAGACATAGCAAATACTGGCTTTATTTTTTTAACATTAGCAAATCAACTTTACGTTTTGTTTTTCTCATGTGGAAACTTAATTCTTAAGATTTTACTAAATTAACATTGGCAATCTAGCAGTTAGAAAATGTTAGCAAACTAATGTTCCTGTGAGATAGGCTACAACCAAGACAGTAAGGGCTGAAACAGACCTCACACAAATACAGGAACGTGGACGCATCAAGCTACGCAAACAGTTTTTCTTTTTCCATTACAATTGTGAAAGACAAACAAGAGCATTTCAGCTAGGGACACTACCAGGCAACAACAGTAACCAACTTTCTTGTTCGATCTGTGCTTTCCTCTGGTTTGTCTTTCACAAATGTCATGGCAAAAATAAAAACTGTTTGCGCAGCTGGAAGCGTCCACATTCGCGTATTTGCGTGAGGTATATTTTGGCCCTAACGTTACAGTGGCCCCCGGTTCACAAATCACAGGGTATTCCAAAAAAAGTGACTAAGACCCACCTCAGCTCATCTAAACCGGCACACTAACGTTACGGTTAATCCACCCAATTAGATAGCATGCTAAAGTTATAAATGCCCAGCGCCTGTTGCCAAACCAGCCAAACTCAAGATATCTACAGGTAACTAACTATCAATAACAGCAGCTTGATGATAAATGTCGACCTGTGTCTTGACGACATGAACATATAACCATGCAGCAAGACCTTTTACTTTTTATACCTCATAGCTAACTCGCTAAAATGGTAGGCATCCATTTCTACATTGTTAGCACATTAATTAGCAAGCCAGCATTATGCTAGGTTTGCTGTCATTTGCATAACTTAGCATTAAATTCTAATGTTATTTGATATTGGGACAAAATAGTCTCACAGTATGTTTTTGTCATGGTTAGCCACCTACGGGCTAACCATGGGCGGCAGTGTAGTATAATGGTTAAGGAACTGGACTTGTAACTGAAAGGTTGCAGGTTCGATTCCCAGGTAGGACACTGCCGTTGTACCCTTGAGCAAGGTACTTAACCTGAATTGCTTCAGTATATATCCAGCTGTATGAATGGATAAATGTAATAAGAAGTATGTAAGTCGCTCTGGATAAGAGCGTCTGCTAAATGCCTATAATGTAATGTAATGTACTCCATTTGCTTCAAAACTGCAGCTGTCTTCATTCAGAGGAGTGCCAAACTTATATAATGAGATGGGAGCCAGCATAATATACTTCCTGGAAATGTACTAAATTGAATAAATATTACATTACATTTACTTTACATTACAGTTATTTGGCAGACGCTTTTATCCAAAGTGACGTACAATAAGTGCATATTGAAGGTCATTGAAACAACTACAAAGCAAATCCGACAAAGCACAACTTTCTCACAACGTAGAAGCTATCCCTAGTAATGAACATAGAATACAGTCGGCTATACATTCTTAACTATTAAAATAGCAAAAAACACAAGTAGAAAAATAAAAGAAACAGGAAGTACGTACTATATAGGTAGTTAGTCAAGGTGGAGTCTGAAAAAGTGTGTTTTCAGACCACGATGGAAAACAGACAGTGTTTCAGCTGAGCGCAGCGGAGTGGGGAGTTCGTTCCACCACTGAGGAGCTAGGGTGGAGAAGCTCCGCAGTCGGGACGAGCGAGAGCCGTTGACATGGAGGGAGGGAAGTCCAAGTCCCCCTGCAGCAGCAGAGCGAAGTGGTCGAGCAGGAGCGTAGCGCTGGATCAAGTCCTGTAGGTAGGAGGGGCCTGACCTTTTGGCTGCACTGTAGGCCAGGGTCAGAACTTTAAACCTGATCCTGGCCACGACTGGTGGTAAGAGAAGCCATGTGAATTAATAACCGAACCAAGAGACTTAGTATAAATGGAGAACTGCAGAGGACCCAGTTTCAGTAGAGTGCGCTCCTGCTGTTTGAAAACAGCAGGAACATAGCCACAGGTTAAGGAGGTCTTAATAATAGAGGACAGATATGGAAGGACCTCACCGGATATAAAGGTATTACACGTTTAGACCAAACTGCTTCGTTAGCTCAGTGTTGATGTAGCCCAAACGTTTTAAAAAATTAATAAAATGAATCAACAAAAGTAATAATATTGATATTCCAGAGGCTTACCTTATTTTTGTATTAAAAATATCTTCATGTTCTTCCCGTATTATTCATAAAAGTTTATGTCAATTTTTTTGTATGTTTCCGCGAATATCTTTGAAAAATGTAAGAGATTTTAGGAGCTCATATTCTCATTGCTGCTGCTAAGCTCTCTCTCTCTCTGCTTCTGTCTCTCTCTCCCCTCTCCCTATCTCTCTCTTTCTCTCTCTGTGTGCTTCTGTCTCTCTCTCCCCTCTCCCAATTCCTCTCTTTCTCTCTCTCCCCTCTCCTTCTCTTTCCCTCTCTGTGCTACTGATTCTGTCTCTCTCTTTCCCCTCTCCCTATCTCTCTTTCTCTCTATGTGCTTATGTCTCTCCCCTCTCCCTATCTCTCTCTTTGCTACTGATTCTGTCTCTCTCTTTCCCCTCTCCCTATCTCTCTCTTTCTCTCTATGTGCTTCTGTCTCTCTCTCCCGAATCTCTCTCTTGGTGGAGATTAAGTGTTTTTGTCCCTGAAACAGAATGGCGCTCAGCTCAAATGCAGGCTCCTGCCACCACATTTGAGCGACTCCTACTGAGGTGTAAGGTGCAATTTTACTGTTCTAACCACCACATTGCATCTCTTTACTCTATATGTTTTACCTTCACTGTGGCACAACGTTGGGACCATAAAAAGCACAGATCGCAAATAGTCACGGGAAAGACCATACAACTGGACATTGGCGGTTGTAAACGGCACACTTCAGGACATGGGATAGTCATGCAACCTTTTTGATTCCTAACGACACCCCTGGACAGAGACCAGCTGGAACAAGATTTCTTATGGGGAAAACAGATGGTTGGGACGATGTCGGTTCACATGTCATAAAAAGCCCACACAGGCACCTCAGGTACAGACGGGGGTCATCAAAGATCAAAGTATCTATCTACATAAGTGTCTGGATCACAGAGTGACCATCTCCTTGGACCTCCACAGAAAGGTATACAGACAAATGATAGGTCAAATCATCCACCATAGTACAAAGCAATACTACTATCAGTAGATTATGGGGGTAATAAGACTGTGTAGTTTCTCTCTTCCTGGATGAGAGAGGGGTCTCTTAGTGGTGGGGTGAGGGAGTTGCAGACCTATTCCTGGCCAAACCTTTTTTGGGCAAACAAAGGATTGTGCATTTTGTGGAAAGGTTGCTCGGGATTGCACGTAAGAGCAGTGCAAAGGTACATCTGCTTAACAGTTCTCCTGGTACCATAGTCACCTCCGTACAGAATCATTTGGTTATGTACTTTGTTGGTGAATCTGTTCATGTTTATTTGCCTTAGCCAGCACGCCATCTTGTGTTCAGCTAAAGGTAGTGAATGTGTTCATATCTGCTCTCACAGTCTTAACCAGCACCAAGTCAGGTAACAAGTACCAAGACATCTGGGTTTCTAGTGTTAGAATCCAAGTCATTTAACCTCTGAGGACTGGATTGTGGATAAGGAGTGTATGATCCAGGAAATGTATAGTTTTACCTGTTTTATCCATTTTTTTTTTTTTGTTCAAAGTCTTTTTATTTCACAAATGACATACAAATGACAATATCATTCTGCATTATGATATTTTCACCCTACCCCCCCTCGTTCTCCAACAGAGCCCCACCCGCATTGCACTAGCACTTTACATTTAGTAATTAGTAAAATTAGACCCGATACATACACATACAAAAAATAAATAAATGGGGTTAAAAAAAAAAAAAAATAAAAAAAAATAAATAAATAAAATAAATACATTAAAATAAATTTTAAAAAAAATAAATAAATAAAAAAATAAAAAATATATATATATATAAAATAAATTTAAAAAAAAAAAAATATATATATATACACATAGGAGCAGATTAATTAAGATTAAAAGTACTTAAAGAAAGGAGGAAGTGGTTCATGGTGTATTATTATTGGCTGAAATCTTAGAAGCGTCCATCTTTTCTATACATGTCAGTACAGGTTGCCATATGTCCTCAAAACTAAGAGAATATCTCCTTGTGGAGCAACGGATCTTTTCTAATGTTAGATGATACATTAGGTCTTTGATCCAGTGGCTAAATGTTGGAGAAAGAGTATCCTTCCACTTCAATAGTATCAATCTCCTCGCCAGAAAGGTAGCAAAAGCTATTATTATTTTAGCATGCCTCTTGATTAGAGTATCAGATGGACTTACCCCAAATATTGCAACAATGGCAGAGGGTTCTATAGTTATCTCTAAAGCTTCTGAAATAAATTTAAATATCGAAATCCAGAAATAAGACAGCCCTGGGCATTGCCAAAACATGTGTGAAAGAGTAGCTGGTGCTTGTTTACACCGGTCACAAGTCGGATCAATATCTGGTATAAATTTAGCTAATCTTACTTTGGACCAGTGTAATCGATGTACTATCTTGAATTGAATAACCGTGTGCCTCAGACAAACTGACGAGGAATGTATTCTGTCCAGAACATCCTGCCAGGCTTCGTCAGAAAGTAGTATACCCAAGTCCTCTTCCCACTGGCCCTTCAACAAGGTCAAAGGTTGCAAATCATGCGAGTTAAGTAAAGAGTACACTGTTCCTATAACTTGCTTTGCATTGGGATCAAGATTTAGTAGTGAATCGATAAAAGAATCAGGAGGTAGCGAAGGAAATTGGGGCGTGGATGAAGACAAAAAACTACGAAGCTGTAGAAATCGAAAGAAATGAGTACGAGGGATATCGTATTTCAATCGAAGTTGTTCAAAAGACATACAATTTCCCTCATCATACATGTTACTTAATTTGGTTAGTCCTTTCTGAGCCCAATTACCATATGCTTCGTCAGTTATAGAGGGCGCAAACATGTTATTTTTTGTTATTGGGGCATGAATAGATAAGTCATTGAGTGAAAAGGATCGTCTAAATTGTGTCCAAATTTTAAGAGAGTGCTTCACAATTGGGTTGACAGTGTATGTAGATATAGATTCAGGAAGCGGGAGCTTCGAGCAGAGTAGAGCATGTAGTGAAGCAGATCTACAAGAAATGCCCTCCAATAGTAGCCATTTAGGTGGAGTGTTATCAAGAGAGTAACGTTTCCAATGTAACATGATACTGATATTGGCCGCCCAATAATAAAATCGAAAATTGGGCAATCCTAGTCCACCGCATAAACGGTGCCGTTGCAATATGCTTTTGTTTATCCGTGGTCGTTTCTTATTCCAGATAAAGGACGATATTAGCCTATCTATGGACATGAAGAATGTTTTAGTCAGAAATATAGGGAGGCATTGAAAAATATACAAAAACCGGGGAAGTACATTCATTTTAATTGTATTTATTCTACCTCCCAACGCCAGAGGTAAGATGTCCCATCTTTCTAGGTCCTGTTTCAGAGTTGCCATAAGTGGGGGAAAATTATTCTTATAAAGATCCTTAAAGTGATGTGTGACCCAGATACCTAGATATTTAAACTTGTGCATACTAATTTTAAAAGGAATTAGATTGGGTGGGGTTGATTTAGCTGCTGAGTTTATAGGCATAAGTTCGCTCTTCTGCAAGTTTATCTTGTATCCAGATATCCTGCCGAATTCCTTTAGTAGATTAATAGTTTTGGGTATACTAATTAAGGGATCAGAGATATATAAAAGCATATCATCGGCATAGAGTGATACTTTATGCTCAATAGCCCCTCTTCGTATTCCCTTGATCCTAGTCTCGCTACGCATTGCTGCGGCAAGTGGCTCGATCGCTATAGCAAACAGAAGAGGTGACAGAGGGCATCCCTGTCTAGTGCCGCGTCTGAGTGGAAAAAAAGGAGAGAGGGTGGAGTTTGTGCGTACTGCAGCTAAGGGGGAAGAGTAAAGAATCTTAATCCAGGATATAAGTTTTGGTCCAAATCCAAATCGATCTAAGGTATAGAAAAGGTAGTCCCACTCCACCCTGTCGAACGCTTTCTCAGCATCAAGTGATATTATTACTTCAGGGGTGTCAGGTGGAGTGGGATCATACAGAATATTGTACAAACGACGTAAGTTGAAAAATGAGTGGCGATTTTTTATAAACCCCGTTTGATCATCCGATATAATAGAGGGCAGTATAGTCTCCAATCGTCGGGCCAATATCTTCGCAAGTAGTTTACTATCTACATTTAGTAGGGAAATGGGCCGAAATGAACCACATTCCAGGGGCGGTTTGTCTTTTTTAAGAATAAGAGAAATAACCGCTTGACGCATTGTTGGGGGCAACGAGCCAGATTCAAATGACTCATCAAAGACCAATAGCAGAATGGGGGCCAATTGATCAGCAAATGTCTTGTAAAATTCACTCGGGAATCCATCTGGACCTGGCGATTTCCCATTTTGCATAGATTTAGCTGCAGTGGTGAGTTCTTGTACGGAGAACGGGCCTTCCAGATTAGCCGCGGTCTCTTCGTCTACTGAGGGGATGGTTAATTTGTCAAAGAAGGAGTCAAAAAGTAGTTTGTTATTGTGCGATTCAGATGCATATAGTTTTGAGTAGTATCCTTGAAAGCACTGATTAATCTCTACATGGTCTGTATGTGTAATGCCAAATTTATCTTTTATTTCAGGTATAGATTGGGCTGCGGTTTTCTGGCGTAGTTGATGAGCAAGAATTTTACCAGTTTTCTCCCCAAACTCATAAGTCCTGTATCGCGTTTTATTAATAAGATTCTCAGCATGCCTTGTTGACAAAAGATTAAATTCTGTTTGGAGCGTCAAACGTTGTTTAAGTAATTCAGGCGTCGGTGTACGTGCAATAAGCATGTCTATATTTAAAATATCATTTATTAATTTCTCTAGCCGTCCATTCTGGGCCCTTCTAAGTTGTGCACTGTAGGATATAATTTGCCCTCTTAAATATGCTTTCATTGATTCCCATACAACTGAGGAAGACATTCCAGGGGTCTGGTTAAGTTCTAAGAATATATTTATTTGAGTGGAGATAAACTCAACAAAGGTCTCATCTGAAAGTAATAATGTATTAAAGCGCCAGGGGCGGTAATTGAAATGTGAATTTGGTATGTTCAAAATCATCACCAATGGAGCGTGGTCGGAAATTACTATTGCATGGTAGTCACATTCAGTTATTAATGGAAGAAGATTCTTGTCCACAAAGAAGTAATCTATACGCGAATAGGTTTTGTGGACCGGTGAGAAAAAAGAGTATGTTCTAGATGTGGGATTTTGAAAGCGCCATACATCAGCCATACCGTAAGTTTCAAGAAATAAACGTATTGTAGAGGCCGCCCTGGTTAGACCCATCTGTTTGGTTAAACTGCGGTCCAAAGAAGGCGACAGCACACAGTTCATGTCCCCACCCAGAATAAGACGGTGTGTATCTATGTTTGGAATGCGTGAAAAAACTTTTGTAAAGAATGTACTGTCGTCCCAATTGGGTGCGTATATATTGGCTAGAATTACTGGTGTATCGTACAATCTGCCCACTACTATAACATAACGGCCTGTAGAATCTACTTCAACTTGTGACATTGTAAATGGAACATTTTTATTGATGAGAATAGCTACCCCCCTGGACTTAGAATGAAAATTTGAGTGATATGATTGGCCTATCCATCCCCCCCTAATCCTAAAATGGTCACAATTGCGCAAATGGGTCTCTTGAAGAAAAGCAATCCCCACCTTAAGTGTACTTAAGCGTGAAAGCACTTTCTTACATTTCACCAGCTGATTCATTGATTTGACGTTCCAGCTAACAAAAGTCACCTGACAACCTGGTCCTGACCTCTTTGAATGTAGTTCAGCCATGTTCTGCTTCAGAAAGATACAAGCCAGCGATGTACTTACATAGTGAAGTCATATTCTGTAAGTATAACCACATCTCCAAACAAACAGTACAAAAACAAAAATAAACGAGTACCAAATAAGAGTTCAGTGCAATAGAATCCCTTCCCGTCACCTCCCCTAACATGGTGACTTCTAACCCCTCGAAGTAGCATCCACACATTAGTGTTTACCTGAGGAACGCTAACCTTAACAGCTATCTCTGCTGTTGGCTCAAATGAAAAGGCATTTTTTTTCTTTCTTTTTTTTCCCTTCCCCTTTTCCTTTTCTTTAAAAAGGAGATTTTTATAGCCAGAAGACGTCTATCCAGAAAAGAGTACATCTACACATACAAATATGGTAGAACTTGTATGCAGCCTTATTATTTTATCTCTATGAGACTAATAGTTAACTCTTGTGAATATCTAACGTTATATAATATTTTGTTCACAGAAATAGAGCTTTCATATCAAAACAAAATCTCTTCTGTGCCTCCCTGAAGACACATTGGTAACACTTCAGAAATGGCAGCCTATGCTGTAATGTTAATAGTGGCGTTAGTCAAGATAAAATAATCTTAACAGATAATTGCGGTTATTAACATTTTTTCTTTTTCCCCTTATCTCCGTACTCATTCAACATTTGTAAGCTTCCTCTGAGCAAAGGGATAATAAACGAAGGTTATATCGGGCAGCCGTTTTATGTAAGCAATAATTAGTCCAGTCTTTATAACCAGCATTCCCAGTCATTGCGCATATAGCCTACTCACCAGAGCAATAGAATGATGAAAACGAAGATTATATCGGGCAGCCATCTCTTATGCAGTTTGCACTAACGCACCGGACATGGCCAATGGTAGTGGACTCATCGGAGCAATAAGGATGATGAAAAGAGTCATTGTCATGATAATGGTATGCCGGTGTGATACCAAGAAGCGATCGCCTGCCAAAAAGTGTCAATCCGCCAAGAAGTAGGCTAATTGTTCTCCACAAAGTGTTTGCAAAAAAAAAGTGATCCTATGTCAAGATCTGGTCGTCAAAAAGTGATTGCCGTGTTTTAGTGGGTTGATTGGCTCGATCTATGACAGTACATATTATATTGGGCTACCCATCCTCAGCCGGTTGCAAGATATAATAATAATAATAATAATAATAATAATAATAAGTCTTGCAGGGTAGAACATGCCGTACCGTATTCCGTCTCGTCCTCGCAGAAGTTTCCTAACATCATTGAACGCCGATCTTGCCTGTGCGACGCTTGGAGGGTAGTCGGGGAAGATCAGGATTGGCGTCCCATTAAACTGCAACGGTCCGGTTTCCCTGGCTTTTCGAAGGATATCAGCACAATCTTGATAGTAATGTAATTTGGCTATGATAGCCCTAGGTCTGCCACTGGGATGTCTTGGCTGTAGACTACGATGCGATCTGTCTATTACCAGGTCCTTGTCCAGGTGTAGAGCCTCTCGCAGCAGCTTTGAAACAGCCGCCGGGGAAGACGATCCCGGTCCCTCCGCGATATTGAGTATACGGATATTAGACCTCCTCATTCGCCCCTCTAGATCAAGGCATTTCTCTTGTAGACTTGTCACCGCTGATTCCAGTTTGCCTACCGTGGTTTGTAAAACAGTCACGTCATCCGAGCATGCAGATAAACCGTGCTCCATGTCGGTGATGGTTGTTTTCACTTTATCCAGGTCGGAGTGAAGCATAGCGGTATTGGTAAAGAGTTCCAGTTTGACCGCTTGCAGCTCGGATTTGACGTCTTTAAACTCCTCTGCGAGCACGGACTTCAATTCAAATCGAATGAGAGTGGCAATGTCACTTTTCAGAGAAGTCAAAACCTCAGCCTTCAACTTGTTAATATCCGCCATTTTAGATCGTTTGCTAGCATCGGTATCAATCCTGCTAGTAGCTCCCGCGTGTCTCTCGCTAGCAGGTCCCGTATATGTAAACTTTCTCAGTCCAGAGGCCATTTACGTAAAGAAAACCAACCAAGAAACGTGCTCAAAGAGATACTAACAAATAAGCGACGTCAATTGGCGATTTTTTGCGAGAATATCATGCCAATAATATATATTTATGCGCGGATTCCAGCAGAGCTCACAGAAACACAGCCTACTCCATTGCTGCTCGCTAGCGCCCCCCCTGTTTTATCCATTTTATCTGTAATTATTGATATAGATCTTTCGGGTCCACATTAAAAATATCACAAGAGTGGCCTTCTTGCACTTGATATATCCAAATTAAGGAAGGTGTTGTCCCTGGAGGATGCTGAAAAAATGCTTCATGCTTTTGTAACCTCTCGGTTGGACTGCTGTAACGCTTTATTGTCTGGTTGCACTGGTTCAGCCCTGAATCATCTCCAACTTGTACAGAATGCAGCTGCTAGGGTTCTGTATTGGCATTATTCCATTAGTAGTATATCATTCTTTAGTCTACGAGCTCCCCCTACTGGTTAGTTTAGGTACAGCTTTTCCCCATGTGTTGGCACGTGAGCTGTATTGTATGTTCTTTTGTGATCCAGTAAAATAACCAGCATCCATGTTACATTGGTCTCCTTCTCAGTGATTCAATATTGGTTAAACTAAACTATAAAGATATTCCAAAAATAATCTCATGGTACGACTGTCTTGCTTCATTTACGCCATTTAAGCCAAGTGTCTGTGATTCTCACACCTGGAGTTTTAAAGCGTTAAATAGAACGGTACAACATTTGGTATCTGGGATTTCTTGGCCCTATAAAATGCAATCAGTAGTAAAATGGTTTAGGACGGTACATCCTTAGGTTTTACAGAAGGCAGCAAGGCTACTTGTGCTCTGGTACGTTTTCGATAATTTTTTTTTAATTAAAGAAATAATATTGTTTTCAGGGTTTTCCCAAACATATCATACTCCATTTCCCATCTAAATCAAAACAAAATAAGAATCATGTATTTTCACATTTTGCATAGACAGGCCTCTTTTCAAACAATAAAAATAAAATGGCTATGGCCACAACCTGAAAATATAAGATTTTGTCAACCCCATATTTCATCTGACAGACTCGGCATCTATGCTGAAGCAGGTGACTTCACTCTCAATTATATTTAATAATGGAATCATGTTATTAAAATTAGCTATTTATTTTCAATGAACCTATTATGCAAATACTATTAAAACATTAATAAATGTTTTTATTATAACTGAAACATCTGCTTTACTTAACAAAACTATGTTTTTGTACTGGGAGTCCTGTGTGAATGTGAAGACGTGAGGGTATTAACTGGTAAAGGAGATGATTGAATTATGATGATTGAATGATACATCTCCAGATGCACTGGGACACATCATCAGTGTTGTAACCTGGGGTCATTCGGTGTTTCAGGTCTTTCAACATCAGACACCCTCGCCCAGGCGACCCAGCCAGGGTTGATCAGGCCCCAGCTTGTGTCCTAGTGACAGTGGCTCTCCCAAGGATCGGCCCTCTTCATCCAGAGCCATATTGTGGTTCAATCTCAGTGTTGTTGTGTATGGCTCTTCTTCTGCTCACCCCTGTGAGACCCAGTGTGTGGTAGGATCTCTTTCTGCTCACCCCTGTGAGGCCCAGTGTGTGGTAGGTTCTCCTGCTCACCCCTGTGAGGCCCAGTGTGTGGTAGGATCTCCGTCTGCTCAACCCTGTGAGGCCCAGTATGTGGTAGGATCTCCTTCTACTCACCCCTGTGAGGCCCAGTGTGTGGTAGGCTCTCCTGCTCACCCCTGTGAGGCCCAGTGTGTGGTAGGTTCTCCTTCTGCTCACCCCTGTGAGGCCCAGTGTGTGGTAGGCTCTCCTGCTCACCCCTGTGAAGCCCAGTGTGTGGTAGGATCTCCTTCTGCTCACCCCTGTGAGGCCCAGTGTGTGGTAGGTTCTCCTGCTCACCCCTGTGAGGCCCAGTGTGTGGTAGGATCTCCGTCTGCTCAAACCTGTGAGGCCCAGTATGTGGTAGGATCTCCTTCTACTCACCCCTGTGAGGCCCAGTGTGTGGTAGGCTATCCTACTCACCCCTGTGAGGCCCAGTGTGTGGTAGGTTCTCCTTCTGCTCACCCCTGTGAGGCCCAGTGTGTGGTAGGCTCTCCTGCTCACCCCTGTGAAGCCCAGTGTGTGGTAGGATCTCCTTCTGCTCACCCCTGTGAGGCCCAGTGTGTGGTAGGCTATCCTACTCACCCCTGTGAGGCCCAGTGTGTGGTAGGTTCTCCTTCTGCTCACCCCTGTGAGACCCAGTGTGTGGTAGGCTCTCCTGCTCACCCCTGTGAAGCCCAGTGTGTGGTAGGATCTCCTTCTGCTCACCCCTGTGAGGCCCAGTGTGTGGTAGGATCTCCTGCTCACCCCTGTGAGGCCCAGTGTGTGGTAGGCTCTCCTGCTCACCCCTGTGAGGCCCAGTGTGTGGTAGGATCTGCAGAGAAACTCTAGAGAGAATAGAGAGTTGTCATGTTAAACATTGAGCAGTACAAAAAAATGTATACACAATCGACTAGAATTTTATAATCGACTGCATTTTTTTTCACAGTCAACGGATAGTCAAGGTTTGAATATTTTTCTGAGAGCCATATTGATGCTCATTCATTCACTCAGTAATTCAGTCAGTCATATGTACTTTTGACTGCCCTTTATTTTTGTATTGTTTAAATTAATTGAAACCCAAGTTGTGATGAATGTACAGGTCTATCTCTTCCTCAGCTGCAACCAAGGACACATTTCCTGAGACGCAGAAGGGGGACTTTAGCAGAACAATCATTCGAAAATTCAACAAGCTTCAGTTAAAGTGGTGTTGTGACCGTTTGATTCCCTTAAAAACGCTATGTAAATAAAATTGGAAAACAGACAATGGCAGTGGGTAATTAAACTTGCAAATCATCTAGATTGAGCCTAGCATTCAGGGCAAAAAAACATTTTGCATCCTAGACACTCCCCAGATTAGAGAATCTCAAATTGGCTTGTGTTCATCCTGCTATGTTCAAGCCCCAACCTTACCTTCTGTTTTGATTATAATGCAATTTATCATCACTTTTCAAACAAAGCAATCTTTTCCCCATGAGCATGGTTATGTGGAACATGAAACAGTTAATAGAGATCTGAACACATCAGAAACACTCCTGGGGTAAAGATAATGAAAACCAATGGAACTTTTATACAAGTAGTGTCAATTGTTTTAGAAAAACATGTCTTAGGCCTCGTACACTAGCACTAAAACTCTAGTATGTACGAGGCTTTAGTGTTAAGAACTTAAGAGATAAAAGAGAAAGAGAGAGAGAGAGACACCTAAAGCGCTATATAAATGCGATAGGTTATAGGCTACGT
>CM040400.1:80639335-80675725 GCA_022702515.1 Ilyophis sp. 1 JC-2022 | reverse complement strand
TACGCCACAGAGGCGGAATTAAACCGCACTAGTAAAGGAGGAACGCAAAAGCAGAAACAAAACTTCCTTAGCACAAGGCTAACTCAAAACAACCTCAAACGGAGGCGAGATTCGCTTAAACAGCGAGAAACTAACAAACAAAGAAATGACCTCACGCACTAAATGATCTGCGTGTATCAGAGGTCGAGAACAGAAAAGAAATGAATCAAAATAGCAAGCCTGTAACTACAGCTCTCTTAGTTTTCTTTCTTTACTTTTTTATAAACCCTATACGGCTTTCTAGTCCTACTGCAACGTCAATATAGAAGCACCGGAAAGCGGAAGTCAAGCTCTATTTATAGCCGACGGAAACCAGACACAGGTGTAGGAGATAATGACCTGGAGAGATCCAAACACCGGGACGGCGGAAGAAAAAATCCGATAGAGCTTCAAACGACGCCAAACGAAAAACAAAGGTAGAAAACAAAAAGAGACAGCCACTACCCATGACAGTACCCCCCAACTAAGGGACGGTACCAGACGATCCCTAAGCTTTGCTGTCTCGGAAGTCCCTAATGAGAGTGGGGTCCAAAATATTCTTGGAAGAAACCCAGCAGCGCTCCTCGGGTCCATACCCCTCCCAGTCCACCAGGAACTGGTACCCTCTGCCCACCCTTCTCTCGGCCAAAATGCGCCGAACGGTGTACACCGTACCTCCCTCCACAAATCGAGGAGGAGGAGGCGGCTTGTCAGCCGGAGCGAGGGCGCTCACAAGTACCGGTTTCAAGCGTGAGACATGAAAGGTAGGGTGGATGCGCATGGAAGATGGTAACTGAAGACGTACCGTGACTGGGTTAAGTTTCCGCACGATCTTAAAGGGACCCACGAATCGAGGCGCAAGTTTGCGGGACTCAACTCGCAACGGCAGGTCCCGTGTGGAAAGCCACACCCGTTGACCCACCCGGTAGAAGGGGGCCGGACGACGGTGCCTGTCAGCCACCGCTTTCTGTTTAGCTGAAGCGCGCAGTAACGATGCACGTACGCGCTTCCAAACCGCTCGACACCTACGCACAAAGAATCCGGCGGAGGGTACTTCTGCATCTCTCTCCAGCTCAGGGAACAAGGGAGGTAGGTATCCCAGCTGAGCCTCAAAAGGAGAGATTCCCGTGGACGCGTTGCTCAGGGTATTATGCGCGTATTCGGCCCAGGCAAGAAAGCGACTCCAGGAGCTAGGATTGGCCGCGGCCAGACACTGGAGAGTACTCTCCATACTCTGATTGGTGCGCTCTGTCTGGCCATTAGTCTCCGGATGAAAGCCGGAAGAAAGACTGACAGATGCCCCCAACAGAGTACAAAATGAACGCCAGAATATAGCGGTGAATTGGGGCCCACGATCCGACACCACGTCCAGAGGTAAACCGTGCACCCTAAACACATGGTCTATCATTAGCTGGGCCGTCTCAGGTGCCGATGGCAGTTTAGGCAGAGCGACAAAATGAGCTGCTTTGGAAAAACGGTCAACTATAACTAAGATGACCGTATTCCCATGCGAAGGTGGCAGACCTGTAACGAAGTCCAGGGCGATGTGACTCCAGGGACGCCTGGGAATGGGCAGGGGGCGCAAGAGACCCGAAGGGAGAAGCCGTGAACCCTTATTACGGGCACAAATAGCACATGCCGTGACAAACTCCCGCACATCACTCTCGAGCTCGGGCCACCAAAACTGACGTAAGATAAACTCCTTAGTCCGGTGCATGCCCGGATGAGCCATTAACTGGGAAGTGTGTCCCCACTGAAGGACACGCGACCTCAATCGAGGGGGAACAAACAAGCAGTGAAGCGGACCCCCTCCTGGGCCGGGATCAGAACGCAGGGCCTTCTGCACAGCCGCCTCAATGGCCCACATAACAGGGGCCACAATACTAGAACTGGGAACCACAGATTTGGGACGTGACTCCTTATCCGACCGGTCATAAATGCGTGATAACGCATCAGGTTTAATATTTTTTGACCCGGGACGATAGGTAAGGATAAAATTAAATCTGGTAAAAAATAAGGCCCAACGGGCTTGTCGCAAATTGCGCGTTTTGGCCTGTTGAATATATTGCAAATTCTTATGGTCCGTCCAGACTGTAAAAGGGTGCTCAGCTCCTTCCAACCAATGACGCCACTCCTCCAGCGCCAATTTGACCGCCAATAGTTCAAGATCACCAATGTCGTAGTTTCTCTCGGCAGGTGTAAGGCTACGAGAAAAATATGCACATGGGTGAAGCTTGCGGTCCACCGGAGAATGCTGAGACAGAATGGCCCCAACCCCCAGCTCCGAAGCGTCGACCTCCACCACAAAGGGAAGGGAGGGATTGGGAGTAGCAAGAATGGGCTCGCAGCAGAACCTCCTTTTTAGTTCAGTAAAAGCGGTCTCCGCCCTGGAGTTCCACTGAAACCGAGCGGGAAATGCTTTTTTCTTTGTGAGGGCTATGATAGGAGCCGCTACTGAGCTAAAATTGCGGATAAATCTCCTATAGAAATTAGCGAAACCCAAGAAGTGCTGCACCTGCTTCACAGAAGTAGGGGTGGGCCAATTCTTAACAGCTGCCACTTTATTTGGATCCATCAGGACTTTACCGTCAGCAACAATAAAACCTAAAAAGGAGACGGAACTGGTGTGGAAAGAACACTTTTCAACCTTAACAAATAGTTGGGCCTTAAGAAGTGCCTCCAACACCTGTCTAACGTGTCTGATGTGAGAGGGAAGATCCGGAGAAAAAATTTCAATATCATCTAAGTAATTTCTCCAGCATCTCTCTCAAGACATCGTTCACTAGCGCCTGAAAAACAGAGGGGGCGCTAGTGAGGCCGAACGGCATCACCCGGTATTCGTAGTGTCCGTGATGCGTGTTAAACGCGGTCTTCCACTCATCCCCCTCACGAATGCGCACGAGATTGTATGCGCTACGTAGGTCGAGTTTACTAAAAACCGACGCCCCCTGTAAACGCTCAAATGCAGAATTCATGAGGGGAAGAGGGTACCTGTTCTTAATGGTAATAGCATTGACGCCCCAGTAATCTATACAGGGTCTTAGCCCTCCGTCTTTCTTTTTAACAAAAAAAAACCCCGCACCGGCTGGTGACGTGGACGGCGTGATAAACCCATTGGCTAAGGACTCCTCAATGTACTGCTTCATAGCAGTGCTCTCAGGAGCTGACAAGGAGTACAAAGAGCCTCTGGGAGGCACAGTACCAGGGTAAAGCTCAATGGCACAATCGTATGGTCTGTGATGAGGTAATTTGGCAGCCCGCTGTTTACTAAAAACCTCTGCAAGGTCTGAATATTCGATAGGTACCCCCTCGGGTAGATTCGACTCAAGCGCCCCTACCACCTCTGGAGTACCGGAGGATCTGTCAGACGAGCTATCCCACTCGAAATCGGAAGTGGAATGTTCGTCCTCCTCTGTGAGAAGCCCCTCCGCAAAGGGATCCCAAGATAGACTCTCTTCACCACTCCCCGTGAGAAAGGAGGAAGTGTCTCGGTCCGGATAGGAATCTGCCTCCTCCGAATCACTCTCGGAATTAAGTTCGGACAGATCAAAGGTAGCGTTTGGAACAGAGTAAACAGCAGGATAACAATGCGATAAACAGTGGGGACCCCACTGGCGAATAGGATTCATATTCCTACCCCAACAGATATGCGGGTTATGTAGCCCTAACCATGAATGTCCCAGTACTAACGGATACGACGGAGAGTTTATTAAAAAAAATTCTACTCTCTCCGAGTGCCCCTGGAGAGGAATGCGCATCTCAATAGGATTCGTCTTTAATTTAATGAGTCCAGAACCCAAAGGACGACCATCCAGGGCAGTAACTTGGCGAGGACTAATTAAGGGATTGGTAGGGATTTGTAAATTCCTAGCCCATTTAGCGTCAATAAAAGACTCCACGGCCCCTGAATCAATAAAAGCGGTAACGTTTGCCGAACGTCCCTCCCAAAACAGTCGGACAGGTATGAGGGTCCGGGAGTTAATACCATCTTGTCTCACTAGGGACCCCGACCTCCCTAGTGAGACCCTTCGTTTCCCACCAACTTATAGCATCGATCTTTAGTATGACCGTTTCGCTTACAATGCTGGCACCAGTACCTCTGCGGTCTCGCTCTCTTATTTTGATGGAGAGACGAGCCATCCACCTGCATAGGCTCTTCCTGATCAACGGAGAGGTATGTGGGCACAGTAGGCGGAGTGTCTCTTAACACGGATCTTAAACGGGGCGACTGATCTTTAATCGCACATTCACGTTCACGTTCTCTGATCCGGTTATCGAGACGTATAGCCGAAGTTATTAATTTATTTAATGTCGCTGGTGGTTCTAGCATAGCCAACGCATCCTTGATGGCATTGGATAATGCTTGAAGGAAGAGGGATTTTAACGGGCCGTCTGGCCATCCCGTCTCCCCGGCTAGCGCTCGAAATGTAATAGAGAACTCCGCTACAGTCTTGGTGCCTTGGCGTAAACTGGTGAGTCTCCTTGCCGCCTCCTCTCCTGAAACCTCGTGATCGAAAACCAGTTGCATTTCGTCCATCAGTTTAACTGGATCACGAATGACAGGTGCATTGGCTCGAATGAGAGGATCCGCCCACGCAAGAGCCTGGCCATTTATTAAAGATAAAATAAATGCTACCCGGGATTCAGGTGTGGAGAAACGAGAGGGTTGTGCCTGAAAAAATATCAGACACTGTGTTAGAAATGGTCGGCATTTGCCAGATTCCCCACCATAGCGATCCGGTAATTGCAATTTTGGTTCCTTTATTGTACGTGGAGCAGCTATGGGAGGTATGGGTGCTTGTGCAACTGGAGGAGGGTTATTTGCCACAGAAAGTCTATGAAGGCTCTCTGTCAATCGTTGGAGGCACTCTCCCTGGCTACGCAACTGTTCCCACAGCTGACCCTGTTGAATTTGCATGGAGAGGAGTGCTTGCGCCACTGTAACCCCCGTAGCGCCCTGACTGGCTTGTGCTTGTTCATTATCCTTATCTAACGCTGATTGCTCCATGTTTGATAGGCTTCTATATTCTGTCAGGTTTGCGTTTAGAAAATAGAGAACCAAACGCGAAAGATAAGGATACAGAAAGCGTATCTAGATTAAGATACGCCACAGAGGCGGAATTAAACCGCACTAGTAAAGGAGGAACGCAAAAGCGGAAACAAAACTTCCTTAGCACAAGGCTAACTCAAAACAACCTCAAACGGAGGCGAGATTCGCTTAAACAGCGAGAAACTAACAAACAAAGAAATGACCTCACGCACTAAATGATCTGCGTGTATCAGAGGTCGAGAACAGAAAAGAAATGAATCAAAATAGCAAGCCTGTAACTACAGCTCTCTTAGTTTTCTTTCTTTACTTTTTTATAAACCCTATACGGCTTTCTAGTCCTACTGCAACGTCAATATAGAAGCACCGGAAAGCGGAAGTCAAGCTCTATTTATAGCCGACGGAAACCAGACACAGGTGTAGGAGATAATGACCTGGAGAGATCCAAACACCGGGACGGCGGAAGAAAAAATCCGATAGAGCTTCAAACGACGCCAAACGAAAAACAAAGGTAGAAAACAAAAAGAGACAGCCACTACCCATGACAATCACAGTGTTTTCACAACATTTACCAAAATACTCTTGGGGACAGATTTAAAGGAAATTAAAAGCCTTCATTCGTAAATTTGCAGTATGAGACACCCATAGAAATGGTCAGAAACAATGACCCGTCCAGAGGCGCTAAGAAATGGATACGGAGCAACTAGGCACACATAGCAAGATACCACAAGAAAAAAAAAACTGAAAATGATGAGGTACACATACAGAGCGTATGAAGGTACAACTGTATTCACAATGCATTATATATATAAATGGTAAATGGACTACACTTATATAGCGCCTTTATCCAAAGCGCTTTACAATGGCCTCTCACTCACCCGTTCACACACACATTCACACACCAATGGCAGCAGCCACCATGCAAGGTGCTAGCCTGCTCATTGGGAGCAATTGTCAGTGTCTTGCCCAAGAACACTTCGACATGTGGACAGGAGGAGCCGGGGATCGAACTGCCAACCCTGCGATCAGCGGACGACCCGCTCTACCTCCTGAGCCACAGCCGCCCAAATAGCCTACCCCTACTGAATGTATGGGTACAACAATTGTTTAAATTCAGAACTGCTGATGACTTCAATAGAAGTCTTCCATCCTTTCAATAAAACAAATATAATGTCATATGATATCTGAAAATAAAAGAGGAGTGATTGGTAGAAACGTGTGAAGTAGCATGTTTTCGTTCTGCTGAGGCTGTGCATACACAGCCCGACAGCTTTCTCCAGCATCCTGTGTGTGAGATATAGGCTCTGTCAGCGCAGAAAGATTAGCGCCTGCTTTCAGGAGTTCTGAAAATTCTTACACAAAGAGTCGCAATTAATGCCTTAGTAAATTAGATGGAATACTTAATTGGCCTAATTCATGTAATCTCCTCCCTGTTTTAGTGCATTCACTCCAGTTTTACATTTGCATGAACAAATTGAACTATGCATCAAAAGGAAAGTTGCAGAGTAATCCCCGCAAAACATCCTAATGGTGATTCTGACCCATTGTGACCATTTAGTAAATCCGACGTAGATATTGCGACCTTGTAGCGACTACTTTTCCATGGGAAAAGCAGTTACAATCCTTAGTAAATCCGGCCCTGATAACAGTTAATGACTAACACTTCATACCTGTGAAGCCATTTGTCCCAAACATTATGGTTTTCAGCTGTCAATCTCCAGTGTTTTTGCACAATTACAAAGCCAGAGATCATCTCATCTCATCATCTCTATCTCACCATAAAGCAAATATTGGAAGGATTTGTTCAGCCTTTTTTATATAGTGAAGTACATTTAAAAATTTGCGTTAAGATGAAGATTTTTTTTACAACAACCCAACTCAAACACCAATCACTAAAGTAGACATAGCAATATGTCGGGAATGATATGGATTAATAATTTTGATGGGTCATAATTCTGTTTATGATATAGTTTTTAAATAAACCTTTACAATTCTATGATAACAGATTTAGCATTAGGGCATAAAAATGGTAACAGCAAAATGCTAATGGAACACTCTATGAATAATCGCAGTTTGGCAGCTACAAGCCCTGGGAACATTAATATTTGTTCTAGTAAATGTAGACATAGTGTCCAGGACAGTATGTGCATAGGCTACTTTATTACTTTACTCATAAGAACAAAGATATGTGTCTTCTTAGATAGTGTTTCATTTGGTACAGATATATGGGGCCTCGTACCCATAAAATGTCTTCTTATGTGGCAGATAAGAACGGTTTGGCCATTCACCATTTTTTATTTATTTTTGTATTTACAAATTTTAAGATTGGTTGTGACCTGTCGAATGGGTTACGCCAAACGTCCTGTTATTCGTTGCCAAAGCAAATATTTCTAAATGATATTCCCAGCAATTGGCTTGTTGCGCATGCATTTAAGAGCAGGTACATTTACGTTAGCTTGTAAGAAGATTTCTGGAGCTTAAGAATGTTTTGCGAATTCGGTGTGAAGTCCTCGTTTGAACATCTCTCAAGAATGTATATATGAGAAAGTTAAGAGAAAAATAAGAGAATATTCTTGCATGAGGCCCATTTAATTTATTTTTAACTGAGGTAGTATAACATAGGGGATCAGACTCCATCCCTAAATCTTTGAAACATGATTATGATTATGATAATATGATTATATAAACATGATTATGTTCATATATTTGTAGAACCTGATAATATATTCATAGTCTTTGAATAGGCTATATTTAAATATCACTTGGCTCTACTTATTGATAACTGTTGCTGCAGTGTATATAGCCACATGACATCTACTGGGAGGTACTGTCTGTACCTGCAGATGTGTTTATTGGCAGTAACATTAATCTTCAGTTAACTTATGTTTATTCAATGTTCAAGTGGATGTGTAGCAATACATACATTTTATAATAATACATTCAAATAATTTTTTTTAAACAGTCCCTCCCTGAGAAAGAACCCTGGGAATTAATAACAAAAAACTGTGTTTTAAGTGAGAAGTTAAAGTGGCTTGGTCAAAAGCTGCAAAAGACAGCAAATTCAGATCACCAGCATATATCACCAGAAAGCCAAACTTAAGCTCTCTGAACTATCAGGGATTTCCAGTTCTCCATTTTTTATATCTGACTGCCATAAAGTTCCATAGCAATGTAACATAGTTTTATTTAAAAATATATATCATTTAAAAAAATTTTTTTTTATATGCCTTTAAAATATGTTTTTCCCATAGCTTTAAACACAGTTTTTTCATAATTTTCAAACCTTTTCAGACCTGGAAATGAAATTATTATTATTATTATTAAATTAAATTAAATAGTTTTCCATGCTTTTCAGATCTAGGCAAGAACCCTGTACAGACAGCGCTATCACCATATGAAGATTAATAGTATACTTACAGGAAAGGAGAGTGGAGCCCAGTTCTTTCTGTCATTAGGAGAGGAACACACAGCATTTATCTACTGAAATCGGTGACACCCTTCCACAGGACACACCTACTCTCTGAGACACAAGCTTTTTATTGGTTACTCTTACTGCACAGGACACACCCACTCTACAGGACACACTCAGACTGGTTGTTTGTAGTAAGTAGCCTATAACTATATCCAACTTAATCTTATTTGTATAGTAAGTAACTATATCTAATTTAATCTAACTAGTTAGCTAATTATATCTATCAAGAAAGCATGTTTTAAATGCTAGTCACTCTTACTGAATGTAAGAAAATAGCATCTTTTCCCAATGAGATCATGGAAAAACTGAATTTAACTAACCAAATACAATACAATAAAATACAACAAATACAATAATGTTAAACATGCTTTCTAAGTAATTGTAGTAAAGATTTTGCATGACACAGATATATAAACTTGATGTAAAATAAAACATAAGGCCATGGTTGATAAAATGTTTTACAAAATGAAAAGCGCAGATAAATTAATCCTGTGGTTGGCATTAAAGCCGTGGTTAGAATATCGCAGTTAGACTGCTATACACACAACTCACTATACAGTGCTTCACTGGTATGAAACCACTGGCACAAAATGGAGTTTACAGGAAACAATCATTTAGAGAATAATTTCCTTTTGGAGCAAAGATGGGTAAATGCCGTCGCAAAGAGCAATACTGAGGTCCCAGCAGCCAGTGCAACATTCCACAGCAATCCAACCAAAACCATGTAACAAAGGGCCATAAACTGCTGTCTATTTATTATATGTGCAATGTCATGCTGAATGAATGAGATGCTGTTGTTATGGAGCAGAGGTGCTATTTAGTATTGTGTGCTGTTTTTTATCTGATCATCTTTTTACTTGGTGCACTTCTATTTCATAATGAAGTTCTCTGGCAAGTTTTACAACAATTGTGTTATTAGCTATTTATATTTCAACAAATTAATTGCTTGTTTGAATGAATCACTTGCATGCATATGTGTAAACATGCACGGCTTGCAACTCAGCTATATTTTAATTTATAAACAGCTATTTTTTATATTCAGCTATATAGGGGACTTTAATTTAATGTTGTTTGTTCATAATATGCGCTATCATACTGTGATTTAGTGGTGTCATTTTTGTATCGTATACAAATTTCACACACTGTAATGTGATTTGCGGTTATTGCATGCACTGTAATGTGATTTGCGGTTATTGCATGCACTGTAATGTAATTGGCTGTAATTGTATGCACTGTAATGTGTAAGATGTCTAAGTAAAATAAAACAATATTGAATTCAATGTCACTTGTTTTTTCACCTCTTGAGATGCACAGTCTCTCAAAAAGATTCCTCCTTTTCCTAGCAACCTCCACAAAAGTCTGACTGTCCTACTTCCTGTAATATGTGCATATTTGTCTCTTATTTAATGGTCTCTTCGGGAAAACTATAGGAAAAACTGAGGTTGTCTGACTTTGTAAAAAGCCACAGAGAGCCTTTCCTCCACTCTGGCTTTTCTGGTGATGATGGAACGTAGTTAGCCTACTATATTCTCTCTTACAACGTACCTACAAATGCAAGAGCAAAAGGAAGGTAGCTGATACATAAGTTATTTTATCAGGGAGTGGCTTTTCTGAGTTGTGCTCTTTTCATTTTGCGTGAGCTGTGTTTGGGTGGCGTGAGCATGAAAGCGTGGGTCTCATCACCAAACCCTGAGAGTTGGCAGCCATGTTATAGTGCAATTTGATATTCATTTTTTAAACAAAGCAGTCTTTTCTCCCATGAGCTTAGTTATGTAGAACATAAAACAATTATGCAAAAACAGTTAATAGAGATCTGAAAACATTGAGCCAAAACACTCCTGGGGGAAAGATTACAGAAACCAATGGAAGTTTAATACAAGTCGTGTCAATTTTATTTATGTAAAGAAATAATAATAATTTATTGTGAGGTTTTGCATTTTTACAGTTTTAGTGAAGCTGTTCATGACCAACAACACTAGCATAAAAAAAAAGAAACACAGTAAATATGTAAATACTTTAAACTATAGAAAAAGAAAAAGAATAATAATTAGTGGTAACTTAGTATTTAAGAAAAGGAAAATAAGTAGTGGATAAGTATTCATCAGAGTGTCTCATTTACAATTATAAACCATGAACAGACAGATGGACAAATGGATGGATGGATGGACGTACAGATATACTGACAGAAAGACTGACTTTTAAACAAGTAGACAAGCAGACTATTGCTCAAACATTTTCACACAAAGGTTAGACAATTGGGTAATTGAATACTGACAGTCAGAGTTATTACATGTTTACATGTGGAGGAAGGGGATGTAGAATACATAACAAATGTAATTAATTATATTCGAGAGATTAGGGGGTTTTGATAGCAGATAGGAGAAGACTATAGAAGGGACAATATATACACTGTATACATATAGCTAAAATGAGGTAATAACTCAAATAAGATTACAATAGGGTGCTATGTTTGTGTGCCTATTTGTGTATGGGGATGAGGGTGTGTGTTAGTATTTTTATGTGTGTCTATATGAGTGTGTGTGTGAGTGGCTTTAGTTCACAAGCAGATAGGTCAACCTGGTCTCACAGGAATCCGTGAAATAGCCACGGACGTTTAACTCAAAATCCGTGGTGGGCCCACGGAATCACTGAAATGTCCGTGAAACACACACGGATTTCGCTCCAATACAAGTTAATGACACTCATATACATAAGACATTTAATGTAAAACAAGCAAACAAACAAAAAAACGAACTGAATGTATCAAAAGTGTGTTTCCCAATGAGATAACAACGTCCGTTGAGCAAAATCTGCACTCAGTTGTTGAAACGGGGATCCGTGAAATAGCCACGGGATATGAGTGTCATTAACTTGTATTACGGGATATGAGTGTCATTAACTTGTATTGGAGCGAAATCCGTGTGTGTTTCACGGACATTTCAGTGATTCCGTGGGCCCACCACGGATTTTCAGTTAAACGAATGTCCGTGGCTATTTCACGGATTCCTGTGAGATCATGTTGGATAGGTAATAATAGGTTTCCAGATTTCTGGAAAATATTCTGACTGTTTTCATAAAGAGGCTGTAATGTTTTTGTGTAAAATGTGTTCTGTAATTAATTGAGTCCACAGTGATATGTTGAGGTTGTGTCTTGTTTTCCAGTTCATGAGTATTGTTTTTTTGGAGATAGCAAGGGTGACTAGAATGGGCTTTAGTGGTAAAGAACTTGAACAGGTCAATCGTTAGGCCAAATGTATTTTCACCACTGATCAGCAGGAAAGATGGTCCCTTAGCTGCTATATTAGATACAGGCAGAATGTTCTCCCACACACACTGTGACACTTGCACATAAACACTTATTGAAGTCAAACATTTCAGTCACACAGACCTTCCTCAGACATGAATATAAAGACAAAAGATGGAATTTAGGAAATCATATGACCAATCAGATAACACCCTTGCAAATGTTTGTGACATACATATGTATACAAATACTGTACTCCGCTAAGTGTAGATCAAAAAATCATCAACCAACTACAAAAAATATCACGCTTTACAATAAACATGAATGAAATAAGGAAATATCCATAGATTAATGTATGACGTCAGTAGAGTTGGATCGTGATGGAAGTGGATAGCTCTCTGTGTAATTTCTCTGTTTGATTTTAATCATGAATATACAGTAGGTATATAACTTTGTATAATTTTCCTCCTGACTGTAGGGGTTCTATAGGTTTCTGTGTGATTTTGCTCCTGACTGTAGTCGTTCTATAGGTTTCTGTGTGATTTTGCTCCTGACTGTCGTCGTTCTATAGGTTTCTGTGTGATTTTGCTCCTGACTGTAGTCATTCTATAGGTTTCTGTGTGATTTTGCTCCTGACTGTATTCGTTCTATAGGTTTCTGTGTGATTTTGCTCCTGACCGTAGTCGTTCTATAGGTTTCTGTGTGATTTTGCTCCTGACTGTAGTTGTTGTATAGGTCTCTGTGTAATTTTTCTCAGGACTGTAGTTGTTGTATAGGTCTCTGTGTAATTTTTCTCAGGACTGTAGTTGTTGTATAGGTCTCTGTGTAATTTTTCTCAGGACTGTAGTTGTTGTATAGGTCTCTGTGTAATTTTTCTCAGGACTGTAGTTGTTGTATAGGTCTCTAATTTTGCATTCTGTTTTGTTTTATTCTTGTCCTCACATGTGAGCACATATGAAAGGTGTTATACAAAGAATTTATATTATTATTATATTTTAAGTGTCACCAACAGCATATAAAAATGCGCCAGTGCGAAGATGCGCAGCCACAACACGGTGTCTGTCGCTGCTTTGGCTCTGCTTCATGCTGAGTTGGCAATGTGCACTCCTGTGAAGTGCTGGAGGTAACTAACCATAAACAACGCCTAACCAGAAGGTAAGGGTGGGGCTTGAACAGAGCAGGATGAACTCAAGCCAACTTGAGATTCTCTAATCTGGGGAGTGTCTGGGATGCAAAACATTTAATAACAGATTTGCCCTGAATGCTAAACTACTCTAGATGATTTGCAAGCTTAATTACCCACTGCCATTGTCTGTTTTCCAATTTTATTTACATAACGCTTTTTATGAAGTGAGTCACAAAACCGCTTTAACTGAAGCTTGTTGAATTTTCCATTGATGGTTGATGTTCCCCTTCTGCGTCTCAGGAAATGTGTCCTTGGTTGCAGCTTAGAAAGAGATAGACCTGTACATTCATCACTATTTGGGTGTCAATAAATGCAAACAATCCAAAAATAAAGGGCAGTCAAAAGTACACTACTGTTCAAAAGTTTGGAATCACTGAGACATTTCTATGTTTTTCAAATTGATACTTTTATGTCCAACAGAGAGTCCAGAGCATAGGAGACCCACTACAGTTCGCCTACCAACAGAAGAGAAGAGTCTATGCTCTCCTGACACTGCTTCACCTGGTCCAATCTCATCTGGACACACCTAAATCCTACATCACACTGGTGTTTGTAGGCTTCTCCAGTGCAATCAACACAACCACACCTAATGGCTAAGAAGCTGCTGAAGATGAACCTCAACCCTCATCTTATTCTCTGGGTAATGTCCTTCTTCACTGACAGACCTCAGTGGGTTAGATATAAAGGCCACAAGTTCACAAAATCTGAGGGTGATATGCAGAATTACTAATGATCTATGAAGCAAAATGTAAGCAGTGTACCCTGGTGTCCCTTTGTGTCTCCAAATATATCCAAAATGGCTCAATTTTGCATTGCTGTAAATCATAAACTGATCAAATATTTAACTACAAAGCAACTGTTTTGACTCATTGAACTCACTTTTTCACCATTATCATGTGGGAATTACTTTTCATAAGTACAGAAGGTTGATATCTAGGTGTCCAAAAACCTAACCAAAACCTCACAGAAAATGAATAAAGTGCTTTTTGTCCATTATAAAGCACATACATTTGCCCCTTATGATGGCTTTGTGGATGAAAACATTGATATCACACACAGTTTCAGTTCAGTGTTTGATGTCTAATGTGTCCTTTTTCACCAGAGCCACGTTGGCCAGCACAGTTATTCATCAAAGTAAGCATTTTCAAGTAAAATAAGTAAAAATAATGATGCTATAACTTTTAGCTCTAAGAAGACAATGTGCTGTTGTCACCTCCTAGAGCTAGCACAAAGGGTTCTATTTTAGGAGGCATAAAACATTTATGTTAAAAGGTGGGGGGGGGGGGGGGGAAAACGCAAGTAACTATTTGCATAAGACCCCGGGCTGCATGCTCTGTCCTTCACGGTCCTTTTCAGTGTCACTAACAGCATATAAAAATGTGCTCGTGTGGAGATGTAGAGCCAAAACCCGGTGTCTGTGTCGCTGTTATGGCTCTGCTTCACGCCAAATTGGCGATGTGCACTCCTGTTAATTGCTGGAGATAACTAGATCATAAAAAATGCCTTACGACTAAATCATTAAAATAATCATCTGAGTACCTCAAGAGGGTAATAAACACAAAATCACATTTTTGCCCGGATGCAGAGCGGGTGGCCTAAACCCCTTAATGTGGGTAACTGGCTGGCTGGCTGGCTGCCTGATCCACCGTTGTTGAGAAGCGCATGCATGAATTGCAAGTGTTGAAAAGTACATGCATAGATTTTGCGTAGTTACAGTAAAAAAAAAAATTTATGTTGTTGTCCACTAAATTACCGTTACATGCTGTGGCTACAGCGAGGGCCGTCTCACACAAGGCTTACTACAAGTTTTGCAGTAGAGACATTGACATATACACAATGGGGGAATCAGCACTGATAAGTCGTGCTAATGGTAATCGGAGCAAACGTGGTTTTCGTCTAAACTGTTACCGTTTCAGCGGCAGTAGAAGAAAAAAAAGAGACGATAAATTTAAAGACACACAAAAATAAGTCAAGTCAAGTTTTATTTGTTTAAAGCCCAATATCACAAAGCATGCCTCAAAGGCCTTCACAAGGATTTAAAAACAAGTCATTTTTAAAACAGTAAAATCGACAATCAATTTAGGTAAAACTAAGTACAAAATAAAATACAATAACAATAAAATCAGTAAAAGAGATTAAAAAAGCATCGACAATGATCAAATAAAAGGAATATACTGCATATGTAAACATGGAAAAAGACAGATAAGATAATAAGTCCCCATCATATAGCAGGGTTATAAGATAGTGAGAATAAATATGTCTTGAGTCAGTTTTTAAAAGATTCAACTGAATCAGCATCTCTGATCAGAGAGGGGGGGCTATTTCAGAGCGTGGGTGCTCAGTGTTTTGTATGTTAAAAGAAGTATCTTAAAATCAGCTGTAGCTTGGACTCTCATTGTAGCCTCAAACCATCACTCTGCTCCCAGTGCTAACCCAGCCACTCTCATTGTAGCCTCAAACCATCACTCTGCTCCCAGTGCTAACCCAGCCATTCTCATTGTAGCCTAAAACCATCACTCTGCTCCCAGTGCTAACCCAGCCACTCTCATTGCAGCCTCAAACCATCACTCTGCTCCCAGTGCTAACCCAGCCATTCTCATTGTAGCCTAAAACCATCACTCTGCTCCCAGTGCTAACCCAGCCACTCTCATTGTAGCCTCAAATCATCACTCTGCTCCCAGTGGTAACCCAGTCACTCTCATTGCAGCCTCAAACCATCACTTTGCTCCCAGTGCTAACCCAGCCACTCTCATTGTAGCGTAAAACCATCACTCTGCTCCCAGTGGTAACCCAGCCACTCTCATTGTAGCCTCAAATCATCACTCTGCTGCCAACTATGCAGTAAATATTGATGGATGACTTTAAGGGTTGTTTCTCCTGACAAATTTTCCTAATGAACTCTATGGAAAAATGAGCGTGAGATTTTGTTTTCTTGCGTGTGTTCTTAGAACGTAGCCTAACGTTCTAACACCTCATTATGACGCAGCAAACTGATTTTCCTCTAAAATCATTGGTTTATATCGTTATTTTTCTTCATCTAGTTAAGAAAAAATAACTATCTTTGTTTGTAAACACTGCAGGCTATATAAATTAAATTATTTTTGACTGGTATTATCTTAGACATTACTGGTATGTGACGCAGCAAACAGATCTGCCTCTAAAGTAGTCGGTTAATATTGTTATTGTTCGTCATCTAGTTAACCATCGTTATTTGTAAACGTAGCCTATGAAATTAAATGATTCTCAATTTGTATTATCTTTGACATTACTAGTGTGCGTGTGTGTATAGGCCATATACGTAGCCTATAACCTATCGCATTTATATAGCGCTTTAGGTGTCTCTCTCTCTCTCTTTCTCTTTTATCTCTTAAGTTCTTAACACTAAAGCCTCGTACATACTAGAGTTTTAGTGCTAGTGTACGAGGCCTAAGACATGTTTTTCTAAAACAATTGACACTACTTGTATAAAAGTTCCATTGGTTTTCATTATCTTTACCCCAGGAGTGTTTCTGATGTGTTCAGATCTCTATTAACTGTTTCATGTTCCACATAACCATGCTCATGGGGAAAAGACTGCTTTGTTTGAAAAGTGATGATAAATTGCATTATAATCAAAACAGAAGGTAAGGTTGGGGCTTGAACATAGCAGGATGAACACAAGCCAATTTGAGATTCTCTAATCTGGGGAGTGTCTAGGATGCAAAATGTTTTTTGCCCTGAATGCTAGGCTCAATCTAGATGATTTGCAAGCTTAATTACCCACTGCCATTGTCTGTTTTCCAATTTTATTTACATAGCGTTTTTAAGGGAATCAAACGGTCACAACACCGCTTTAACTGAAGCTTGTTGAATTTTCGAATGATTGTTCTGCTAAAGTCCCCCTTCTGCGTCTCAGGAAATGTGTCCTTGGTTGCAGCTGAGGAAGAGATAGACCTGTACATACAAACTTGGGTTTCAATTAATTTAAACAATCCAAAAATAAAGGGCAGTCAAAAGTACATATGACTGACTGAATTACTGAGTGAATGAATGAGCATCAATATGGCTCTCAGAAAAATATTCAAACCTTGACTATCCGTTGACTGTGAAAAAAAATGCAGTCGATTATAAAATTCTAGTCGATTGTGTATACATTTTTTTGTACTGCTCAATGTTTAACATGACAACTCTCTATTCTCTCTAGAGTTTATCTGCAGATCCTACCACACACTGGGCCTCACAGGGGTGAGCAGGAGAGCCTACCACACACTGGGCCTCACAGGGGTGAGCAGGAGAGCCTACCACACACTGGGCCTCACAGGGGTGAGCAGAAGGAGAACCTACCACACACTGGGCCTCACAGGGGTGAGTAGGATAGCCTACCACACACTGGGCCTCACAGGGGTGAGCAGAAGGAGATCCTACCACACACTGGGCCTCACAGGGGTGAGCAGGAGAGCCTACCACACACTGGGCCTCACAGGGGTGAGCAGAAGGAGATCCTACCACACACTGGGCTTCACAGGGGTGAGCAGGAGAGCCTACCACACACTGGGCCTCACAGGGGTGAGCAGAAGGAGAACCTACCACACACTGGGCCTCACAGGGGTGAGTAGGATAGCCTACCACACACTGGGCCTCACAGGGGTGAGCAGAAGGAGATCCTACCACACACTGGGCCTCACAGGGGTGAGCAGGAGAGCCTACCACACACTGGGCCTCACAGGGGTGAGCAGAAGGAGATCCTACCACACACTGGGCTTCACAGGGGTGAGCAGGAGAGCCTACCACACACTGGGTCTCACAGGGGTGAGCAGAAGGAGAACCTACCACACACTGGGCCTGACAGGGGTGAGTAGGATAGCCTACCACACACTGGGCCTCACAGGGGTGAGCAGAAGGAGATCCTACCACACACTGGGCTTCACAGGGGTGAGCAGGAGAGCCTATCACACACTGGGCCTCACAGGGGTGAGCAGAAGGAGAACCTACCGCACACTGGGCCTCACAGGGGTGAGTAGGATAGCCTACCACACACTGGGCCTCACAGGGGTGAGTAGAAGGAGATCCTACCACATACTGGGCCTCACAGGGTTGAGCAGACGGAGATCCTACCACACACTGGGCCTCACAGGGGTGAGCAGGAGAACCTACCACACACTGGGCCTCACAGGGGTGAGCAGAAGGAGATCCTACCACACACTGGGCTTCACAGGGGTGAGCAGGAGAGCCTACCACACACTGGGCCTCACAGGGGTGAGCAGAAGGAGAACCTACCACACACTGGGCCTCACAGGGGTGAGTAGGATAGCCTACCACACACTGGGCCTCACAGGGGTGAGTAGAAGGAGATCCTACCACATACTGGGCCTCACAGGGTTGAGCAGACGGAGATCCTACCACACACTGGGCCTCACAGGGGTGAGCAGGAGAACCTACCACACACTGGGCCTCACAGGGGTGAGCAGAAAGAGATCCTACCACACACTGGGTCTCACAGGGGTGAGCAGAAGAAGAGCCATACACAACAACACTGAGATTGAACCACAATATGGCTCTGGATGAAGAGGGCCGATCCTTGGGAGAGCCACTGTCACTAGGACACAAGCTGGGGCCTGATCAACCCTGGCTGGGTCGCCTGGGCGAGGGTGTCTGATGTTGAAAGACCTGAAACACCGAATGACCCCAGGTTACAACACTGATGATGTGTCCCAGTGCATCTGGAGATGTATCATTCAATCATCATAATTCAATTATCTCCTTTACCAGTTAATACCCTCACGTCTTCACATTCACACAGGACTCCCAGTACAAAAACATAGTTTTGTTAAGTAAAGCAGATGTTTCAGTTATAAAAAAAACATTTATTAATGTTTTAATAGTATTTGCATAATAGGTTCATTGAAAATAAATAGCTAATTTTAATAACATGATTCCATTATTAAATATAATTGAGAGTGAAGTCACCTGCTTCAGCATAGATGCCGAGTCTGTCAGATGAAATATGGGGTTGACAAAATCTTATATTTTCAGGTTGTGGCCATAGCCATTTTATTTTTATTGTTTGAAAAGAGGCCTGTCTATGCAAAATGTGAAAATACATGATTCTTATTTTGTTTTGATTTAGATGGGAAATGGAGTATGATATGTTTGGGAAAACCCTGAAAACAATATTATTTCTTTAATTAAAAAAAAATTATCGAAAACGTACCAGAGCACAAGTAGCCTTGCTGCCTTCTGTAAAACCTAAGGATGTACCGTCCTAAACCATTTTACTACTGATTGCATTTTATAGGGCCAAGAAATCCCAGATAACAAATGTTGTACCGTTCTATTTAACGCTTTAAAACTCCAGGTGTGAGAATCACAGACACTTGGCTTAAATGGCGTAAATGAAGCAAGACAGTCGTACCATGAGATTATTTTTGGAATATCTTTATAGTTTAGTTTAACCAATATTGAATCACTGAGAAGGAGACCAATGTAACATGGATGCTGGTTATTTTACTGGATCACAAAAGAACATACAATACAGCTCACGTGCCAACACATGGGGAAAAGCTGTACCTAAACTAACCAGTAGGGGGAGCTCGTAGACTAAAGAATGATATACTACTAATGGAATAATGCCAATACAGAACCCTAGCAGCTGCATTCTGTACAAGTTGGAGATGATTCAGGGCTGAACCAGTGCAACCAGACAATAAAGCGTTACAGCAGTCCAACCGAGAGGTTACAAAAGCATGAAGCATTTTTTCAGCATCCTCCAGGGACATCACCTTCCTTAATTTGGATATATCAAGTGCAAGAAGGCCACTCTTGTGATATTTTTAATGTGGACCTGAAAGGTCTATATCAATAATTACAGATAAAATGGATAAAACAGGGAAAACTATACATTTCCTGGATCATACACTCCTTATCCACAATCCAGTCCTCAGAGGTTAAATGACTTGGATTCTAACACTAGAAACCCAGATGTCTTGGCACTTGTTACCTGACTTGGTGCTGGTTAAGACTGAGAGCAGACATGAACACATTCACTACCTTTAGCTGAACACAAGATGGCATGCTGGCTAAGGCAAATAAACATGAACAGATTCACCAACAAAGTACATAACCAAATGATTCTGTACGGAGGTGACTATGGTACCAGGAGAACTGTTAAGCAGATGTACCTTTGCACTGCTCTTACGTGCAATCCCGAGCAACATTTCCACAAAATGCACAATCCTTTGTTTGCCCAAAAAAGGTTTGGCCAGGAATAGGTCTGCAACTCCCTCACCCCACCACTAAGAGACCCCTCTCTCATCCAGGAAGAGAGAAACTACACAGTCTTATTACCCCCATAATCTACTGATAGTAGTATTGCTTTGTACTATGGTGGATGATTTGACCTATCATTTGTCTGTATACCTTTCTGTGGAGGTCCAAGGAGATGGTCACTCTGTGATCCAGACACTTATGTAGATAGATACTTTGATCTTTGATGACCCCCGTCTGTACCTGAGGTGCCTGTGTGGGCTTTTTATGACATGTGAACCGACATCGTCCCAACCATCTGTTTTCCCCATAAGAAATCTTGTTCCAGCTGGTCTCTGTCCAGGGGTGTCGTTAGGAATCAAAAAGGTTGCATGACTATCCCATGTCCTGAAGTGTGCCGTTTACAACCTCCAATGTCCAGTTGTATGGTCTTTCCCGTGACTATTTGCGATCTGTGCTTTTTATGGTCCCAACGTTGTGCCACAGTGAAGGTAAAACATATAGAGTAAAGAGATGCAATGTGGTGGTTAGAACAGTAAAATTGCACCTTACACCTCAGTAGGAGTCGCTCAAATGTGGTGGCAGGAGCCTGCATTTGAGCTGAGCGCCATTCTGTTTCAGGGACAAAAACACTTAATCTCCACCAAGAGAGAGATTCGGGAGAGAGAGACAGAAGCACATAGAGAGAAAGAGAGAGATAGGGAGAGGGGAAAGAGAGAGACAGAATCAGTAGCAAAGAGAGAGATAGGGAGAGGGGAGAGACATAAGCACATAGAGAGAAAGAGAGATAGGGAGAGGGGAAAGAGAGAGACAGAATCAGTAGCACAGAGAGGGAAAGAGAAGGAGAGGGGAGAGAGAGAAAGAGAGGAATTGGGAGAGGGGAGAGAGAGACAGAAGCACACAGAGAGAGAAAGAAAGAGATAGGGAGAGGGGAGAGAGAGACAGAAGCAGAGAGAGAGAGAGAGCTTAGCAGCAGCAATGAGAATATGAGCTCCTAAAATCTCTTACATTTTTCAAAGATATTCGCGGAAACATACAAAAAAATTGACATAAACTTTTATGAATAATACGGGAAGAACATGAAGATATTTTTAATACAAAAATAAGGTAAGCCTCTGGAATATCAATATTATTACTTTTGTTGATTCATTTTATTAATTTTTAAAAACGTTTGGGCTACATCAACACTGAGCTAACGAAGCAGTTTGGTCTAAACGTGTAATACCTTTATATCCGGTGAGGTCCTTCCATATCTGTCCTCTATTATTAAGACCTCCTTAACCTGTGGCTATGTTCCTGCTGTTTTCAAACAGCGCACTCTACTGAAACTGGGTCCTCTGCAGTTCTCCATTTATACTAAGTCTCTTGGTTCGGTTATTAATTCACATGGCTTCTCTTACCACCAGTCGTGGCCAGGATCAGGTTTAAAGTTCTGACCCTGGCCTACAGTGCAGCCAAAAGGTCAGGCCCCTCCTACCTACAGGACTTGATCCAGCGCTACGCTCCTGCTCGACCACTTCGCTCTGCTGCTGCAGGGGGACTTGGACTTCCCTCCCTCCATGTCAACGGCTCTCGCTCGTCCCGACTGCGGAGCTTCTCCACCCTAGCTCCTCAGTGGTGGAACGAACTCCCCACTCCGCTGCGCTCAGCTGAAACACTGTCTGTTTTCCATCGTGGTCTGAAAACACACTTTTTCAGACTCCACCTTGACTAACTACCTATATAGTACGTACTTCCTGTTTCTTTTATTTTTCTACTTGTGTTTTTTGCTATTTTAATAGTTAAGAATGTATAGCCGACTGTATTCTATGTTCATTACTAGGGATAGCTTCTACGTTGTGAGAAAGTTGTGCTTTGTCGGATTTGCTTTGTAGTTGTTTCAATGACCTTCAATATGCACTTATTGTACGTCACTTTGGATAAAAGCGTCTGCCAAATAACTGTAATGTAAAGTAAATGTAATGTAATATTTATTCAATTTAGTACATTTCCAGGAAGTATATTATGCTGGCTCCCATCTCATTATATAAGTTTGGCACTCCTCTGAATGAAGACAGCTGCAGTTTTGAAGCAAATGGAGTCGGTGGCTAACCATGACAAAAACATACTGTGAGACTATTTTGTCCCAATATCAAATAACATTAGAATTTAATGCTAAGTTATGCAAATGACAGCAAACCTAGCATAATGCTGGCTTGCTAATTAATGTGCTAACAATGTAGAAATGGATGCCTACCATTTTAGCGAGTTAGCTATGAGGTATAAAAAGTAAAAGGTCTTGCTGCATGGTTATATGTTCATGTCGTCAAGACACAGGTCGACATTTATCATCGAGCTGCTGTTATTGATAGTTAGTTACCTGTAGATATCTTGAGTTTGGCTGGTTTGGCAACAGGCGCTGGGCATTTATAACTTTAGCATGCTATCTAATTGGGTGGATTAACCGTAACGTTAGTGTGCCGGTTTAGATGAGCTGAGGTGGGTCTTAGTCACTTTTTTTGGAATACCCTGTGATTTGTGAACCGGGGGCCACTGTAACGTTAGGGCCAAAATATACCTCACGCAAATACGCGAATGTGGACGCTTCCAGCTGCGCAAACAGTTTTTATTTTTGCCATGACATTTGTGAAAGACAAACCAGAGGAAAGCACAGATCGAACAAGAAAGTTGGTTACTGTTGTTGCCTGGTAGTGTCCCTAGCTGAAATGCTCTTGTTTGTCTTTCACAATTGTAATGGAAAAAGAAAAACTGTTTGCGTAGCTCGATGCGTCCACGTTCCTGTATTTGTGTGAGGTCTGTTTCAGCCCTTACTGTCTTGGTTGTAGCCTATCTCACAGGAACATTAGTTTGCTAACATTTTCTAACTGCTAGATTGCCAATGTTAATTTAGTAAAATCTTAAGAATTAAGTTTCCACATGAGAAAAACAAAACGTAAAGTTGATTTGCCAATGTTAAAAAAATAAAACCAGTATTTGCTATGTCTATAACATTAACACATTCACAATATTAGCAAAATGTGTGTTGTTCTTTTTTTAAACTTTAGTTAATTGTAATCAACTCAACTAGAAAGCACCAACATTAAGAAGTGCTATTTTTTATATGTCCACTCGAGGGCGGGTTGAATATGTCCACTCGAGGTGAAGAAATAAATCCAATGAGATGGACAAATGGACTGCTATGTAAACAATCCAGTTAGCCAGCCATCTTGCCAACATATTGGGAAATGTTATTCAAAAGGTATCTTTCTTGATTCAATAAACTAATAACTGATTATTAAAACACCAAAAAGCACTGCAATGTATGCACTGCAACAGCCGCTAAACGGCTCCCCTTTTCCCGCAGTAGCTAGCTACTGTCTCCTCTAAAAGTAAAAAAGAAACTACCGGTCACGTCTAATTTACATGTTAATTGGTTTAAAAGTTATCTTGTTGTTTTTGAATCTAATAAATATTATATGTTCAATAGTAATGTTATGTGCCAGAATAATATCAGTATCGTATGTTCATCACAAAAGTTTTTGTTTTTCGCCTGATAACAGGGTTCGGTACGCTAGTTAGCTAACTGGTTAGCTGGTGGTACCGGTGCCTTTTCTGTTCTGGGTAAAAGTAGGTTGATAGACTTTAGATAAACATTAAGTTATCAACACATCATCACACAGACAATTTACTGAAACAATAGTTGTCAGCTGCTCCACCTTTGTGTGTGTTAAGTAACATTATTAACGGCGTTACCAGTAGTTACACTAGGCTACATCAATTTCAAACAGACTAGACTCATTTTTAAAATTGGTTAATGTGCTGTATCCAACTGTCTAACTTATTGAGTTGGTCTAATGTAAAAAATTCAGTTAACATTATCAACTTGCCGCTGATAAAACATTGACAGTTTATGACGGTTAGCTTGCACTCATTTATAAGGTAAATAGGCTATAGCTAAATATGCTAGCGTAACGTAACAGAAAAGTTGTAAAAAGACTAATGCTAAGCGATAATGTGGATAGCTGTGCCAAGATGAAAGTGAAATAAAAGAACCAGAAACAAAATTTGATTTTTGGTCTGTTAAATCGTCAATGACCAAGTTCACCGCATTGTGGTAGCCTGCCAAGGGGATAAATTTTTTGCCCCAGGGTTGCGCATGCCTCCTCTTTTGTTTACAAATAAGAAATGGGTTTATAGTTACAATAACTTAGAAACCAGGGCAAAGAAAGACCAGGTCCCATCACCCTTTCACCCTAACACACATACACTCACATACAAACATGCACACACACACACATACGCCACCACCACAGGTAAACGCCAAGGACTTTGCAGAAAATACATAACTGAATGATAACAGAATATTGAAAGCACTTGACAGTGTCATGGTCCGTGACTATTTTTTCCTGTTTTGCTACAGTTCTTGTCCTCTCTCTTCGGTTAGCAATCTATCAGATTTTTTCCACGTTCCGGTTCGGGGTTTTACTTTTCCCCTCTTATCATTCGTTTCGCATGTCCTATTACCTGCCAGGTATTTAAGCCCCTCACTTCTGCTTCCTGGCACTTCTTTGTCATTTTGTGCCTTCACATAGTCAGGGTTGGTTAGAATATAGCTGCTCTATATTTTCTCTACTAGATTGGCTTTAACTGCCCTTGAAGCTCTGTAGGGAATAGTCCCTTTCGTTATTTGTGTTTCTTACTCTCTTCTACTCTCTGCTATATTGAGAGTGAGAGGATTATTTTAATTTAATTTATTTTTCTCCTTGGGCGTAATTGTCTATGTCCCGAAGGTGATTCTTTGTTTTCTCTTTTTCGAGTCTTTATTATTTTGCTACTGAGACTCCTTTAGTGGTCCTCACGTTCTTGAGTGACTTGTTCTGTGTTGTGACAAATTATAGATTATTCATTATTTATATACAATTATATATCATACTGTAGGACCAACTGTATTAAAATGTAGTGTTAATATGAATATGTTCTTCTGTGGTAGGATGAATAGCACAAAAGGCCCATATGTGCAAAACAGCACATATCCAAGGCCTCAGACACTCACGCCGGAAAATGAGCTCATTATTTGTATCGAAGTGTGCTCAATGAACAATGGTCCCACGCTAGGCACCCAATATGAGCTCATCTCGACACCTGTAAATCAAGGACATATACACACACCCACATGCAGGGGAATTGAAGAAAAACTCGCTCTCAGCGGAAAACAGCCATATTGCAATACACTCCCCAAAATTTCTTTTAGTTATCTCAAAAAGAAGGCAATGGACCCATTCATTCACACACACACACACACACACACACCCATACACACACACACACACACCCATACACACACACACACATACACACATACACACACACAGGCAATTAAATGTTCCTAGCCCGTCTGAAGAGATAAGCATGAATGACTCCCTACATGTTCTTTGAGGCCTGAGTGTCGAGAAGAATGTCCGGCACTCTGACCTTGGAGATGTATGTGTGTGTAGTTTGAGGAACTGATAGAATTTATTAAATCCAAAGAAAACATTTATCTTCTATCTTTACAAACATTGGTGTAAAAACTATGTATTGAACTACTATTGTCAAACCGTGACTAGGATGTTTCTGATATGATTAAATCATGGCATTTCATCAAAACTACCATATAAATAAGGGTCATATGTAATGCTTAATTAGGACCGGCAGAGACCGCTGCAGACCATGGAAAAGTAATCGCCCAGGTAATGGGAACACCCCAAAAAAAAGGGGGGTCGCAATAACATATAAGATGTCAGCTGAACTTCATGATGCGCTTGTTATGTTTTGCTTCTGTCATTAACGGACTTGTTTTTACGTCTTGCGGGTGAGCATGAAATTGACGGACTCAGACTGGACTGTGTGATTGAGTGTTTTTAACATATGTATGTTTAGCCGATCAGCCTGGGTATGTATATTCGTGCAAATCTTTTTATAATAAATTACGTTATACCAGACTCTGGAATGTGGTGTCTATTTGGAAGAAAGTTTAAGTAAAGTATAGTTGAATGGTCCTGACCCCCCCGACAGGGCGGTGATAGGATTGTTCGATTTATTATACTTCAGTTGGCGAGCCGATCCAGGAGTGAATAATAGTACAGGCTAAGAATGCGCTTGCGTTCACACTGTATCTCAGATCAACAGGCGCCAAGAACAAAGGTAAACAGAACCTTTAATCTGTATTCTAGTAAATCGTTGATCCTCAGAGGCAGTGTGTCCGCATGTGCAAGGAGGCTTGTATGAAAACTCACAAAAGAACCTAAATACAAATTCTGATAGAGAAGGAAAAGTACTGAAAGAAAGAGTCTGGCATAACGACAGGCTGATATAAATGTTGTGCGTCTTGTACTGTCTTATGTGATTACAATGAAATAGCAAACTGAAACTGACTAATAGGCAAGACAGCACAGTGGCTCAAGTACTGCCTTTATTAAAGTTAAATAGAGAGTCTGCTTGGTGGCCCCTGTATGAAAATATAGGGGTCAGATACCGTCTCTATAGAAAAAGAGAGTCTGCTTGGTGGCCCCTGTATGAAAATATAGGGGTCAGATACCGTCTCTTAAAGTTAAAAGAGAGTCTGCTTGGTGGCCCCTGTATGAAAATATAGGGGTCAGATACCGTCTCTTAAAGTTAAAAGAGAGTCTGCTTGGTGGCCCCTGTATGAAAATATAGGGGTCAGATACCGTCTCTTAAAGTTAAAAGAGAGTCTGCTTGGTGGCCCCTGTATGAAAATATAGGGGTCAGATACCGTCTCTTAAAGTTAATAGAGAGTCTGCTTGGTGGCCCCTGTATGAAAATATAGGGGTCAGATACCGTCTCTATAGAATAGGGGGACTACTTGGGAGCCACTGTGCTAGCCACTAAACCATTTTTTTTTTACTGTCCTGGCCAGAGAACGAATGTGTGTCGACACAAGTATGAGATTACAGCGCTGTGTTTGTTGTGTATGAGCTGTGTTGTGTTTATGTTAAATCAGCTGAGTAGGTTAAAAAGAAAAAACCTGTAAATTGTTTGACCCAGAAGTGAATGGGAAGCCCAACTCATGGTATATGGTGATAATGATGGATTCTGATTGAACAAATTATAGAAACGGTGCACGCATAAAGGCGTCCAAATACTTTTGGCTTGTTGAGTTGTAGCCTTCGTAATGAAGTGAGCAGTTATTAAGTCGGTAGAAGGCACATTATAGGTGAATTAAAATTATAATTATAATAATTTAATTATTATAGGTAAAGGAAAGCTAAGAATACTTGCAGTGCTTTGAACCCTTTACACCTTGAGTGAAATAAGCAGCGAGTTATTTTGTTAAAAAGTGCCAGAGACTTCTCTCCTGATTTGATCCCGTAGTTTTCGTTTTGAAGTGGTGTGTAACCTGACTACCAGAATTACCGTAATAGCTCATGTAGGAGAGCACTTAAGAAAAAGAGTTAAATGATGTGCCCAATTATTTTCTGTGTCTCTGGTACTATACTACAATGTATGATATATTTGTAATAGCTTGTGTTATAATCTCAGTGTACTATAAGATTCAGTGGCGGGCCGTCAGGGTCAGCAAGGCCTTCTCTGCTGGCCTAAACATCATCAGAATATAAATTTAATTTTGATATATTTTTTCCACAAATATGTATTAAATTATTCCCCATAGTCTATTCTCTTCATTTCATAGCTTTTCTCTTGGTTGCACTGCTTCCAGCCTCAGATCGAGATTTGGAGGGCTGGCCTTTATGTTAGAGCTTTTATCCAATCATATTTCAGCCATAATGTGTTGCCAGGGTCCAAGAAATCTGCCCTTAGGCCTTCAGAATCGACAGTGCGGGCGCCTGTAGCTTAAAGTGAACCGAAACAACCCTGTGGTGTTAACCAATCAGATTTCGAATTGGCGACACCGGGGCCAGCTAGCAGGCGTACGATAACGTCAGCACGTGCACGTCAGCACGTGCACGTCTTTTGATTGGATACGCACTATTCAGAGGCAGAGCTATGCTTCTAGCAAACTGAACTTGAACGAGATTTCTACAAGCTGTTTTTTTTCAACCCACAATGGCTGAAGGAGGAGAAGCGATCGATTTGGTCGCAGATATAATTACAACGCCATTTTCAAGACGAACCTTTCAAGAAAAGCTAGACATCGTTAGAAGAGAACGGCCAACTCCGACGCTAGCGAGTCAAAGTGGACATTCAAGGCTAGGAATACACTTTCACCACTGTCGCAAATATATCCTCTTGAACAAATGCAAATTATTTGTTTGTTTTCTTTTATTTTCAGTGAATAGTTTATGTGTCTTTATCGTCACATTTCTTAAATGAAACTGCTTTGGGTGCGACAATGCGCTGTTTAGCGAACAAACTTGTTAAAGCTAACATACTTTTGGTGGACTTAATAAAACTTTGTAGACTAATCCCTTAAAAGCGATTTTTATTTAAAAGTTTTGACAGTATCCAAGCGATCTTAAAGCTGGTAGTTTAACACTCTTAATTGTAAATGCGGATTTATTGATTATAAATGCTTCGGAAATATTAATATAACTGTTGTACTTGACTATGTTAAGGTGATGCAACGCCCGGTTATACTGCATTTCTGTCTAAATGTATAGTTTCTCGAGCCATGGCGTCATAATGATGGTATTAAGAGGTGGAATAATTCAGGTAGGACTGTGTAGGACATCACTGAAGGCCTAGGTGTGAAATGCACGGCCCGCCACTGATAAGATTTGTGAAGCTTATGATCAGACGCATCGTAATGAAAACCCGCCTGAAATAGTGTAAAAAGTTGTACATAAATAGTAATAAGTGGAAAGTATATCTCATATAAAATTGTGTTCGTATAACGGAATTATAGTAGGCATGCAGGCGCAAGCGTTCTGGTCAGAGAAGTGGCCGTTGTACAATTACAACTGTAAATAAAACGGGAAAATTATTTCCGAACCGTACGGATAGTACAGATAGATAAGTGGAAGTTATACGTGAGGGAAACTTGCATAGGATTGTGACAGAAAGCAAGACAACATAGAAGGAAGTGAAAAGTGAGTAATTCAATTTGCGTCATTAGTTAATTTGTTATATGATATTATACATATATGCAGTTTATTTTCATGGAAAATTCTGAGCGCACTAATTTGTAATCTTGTCCTTTGACTGGCTTGGAGTTATGTGCTACTCAGTTCTCTATTTTCAGGTAGTGATTCGATTTAGTTTATTGTGCTCAAATAGCATAGGCTACTGGCTACAGCGAATTCGCTGTGGAGAAGGTTTTAGCCCATGGTTATAAATAAATAAAAACTAAGATTGATCTCAGCATGATAACCGAACCATATTTTTGTCCTTCAAAGTGTTTGAAAGAAATAAATTGAGTACAAGCTCAAGCGTCATTTTGTAACAGACAAGATTGACGATTCGAGACATTTTGTGGTAAAGATTTTAACCAGAGTTCTGTAAATCTAGAAGATTCTGTATACAGAACGGGTTAGGCAGGGGGTAGGCACCCCGAACCTAGCCCGTAACAGGCGGCGGCGGAACTGCAAAGTTCCGAGGGCACGTTAAAGACTGTATATAGTGCAGGGGAGAAGACTGAAGGCCCCCGTGTCTGATGAAGTATGAATGGACATACTGCCGTGGTACCGTCTAGTCGGCGTAGCTGTCGCATGTAAGTGTGCAGGCAGTACGTGGTACGTGGATGACAGTCCACACCTAGCAGAGGGGCGTAAGAGACGACCTCTGTGAACAGGCAAGGCTGGTGAAAACGGTCAAAGTTTCTATACCCATAGCAAAGTGGGATAGGGATCAGACCGTCGGTTCCTAACCGGGTGGTTAACAGCTACTACGGGGTCCTGATTAGATGCAGGACTAGTGATCGCTATCGACTGGGTCACCGGCCGGTCGGATCGCAGAGGGTAATAAGACCATGAGAGATGGCCGCCGCATCCGGCTCAATGTACAGTCAAGCCACTATAAGCTGAAACCGAATGTACAGTTAGTAAGCGAGTAGTGCTTTCTGTGATCAGTGTTTTTGAAAAGAAAGCATTGGGAAGCAGGAAGGCTGAATTTCTTTGGGGAAAGGAATTCAGCGGAAAGGGATCTAGCCTGGAGCTGCGCCCCGGAGAGAGGGAGGCTCGAAGGATCAAAGTGATGGCAATACAGAAACCTACATATATATTAGCAGGCTTTAATTTAAGTGAAATAAATAAAATAAAATGGTTGTTGAGATGATTTTGTATAAAGGGAACTGTAGTTCGCATGAGCACCCTGAATCTCGTGAAGAAAAAGGTCTGATTTACCAAATAAATAAATAAGTAAGTAATGCAGTAATTTATTTATAATAAATAAATAACAAATTGATAAACGTTGGCATTAACCACAAACATTTGCGGTTAAATTCATTTTTAATATTTGTATGTTCCCCGTAGCAACCTGAACTTTTAATTTAACCAAAAGAAATAAATACATTCACTAACCACGTAACGTAGGCTACACATGTACGGAGGTGATAGCATGTAGCCTACAGCAGCGACTGCACAAATAGCTAATGAATAATTCTAACAGGGGTACAAAAAAGCGCATCTGAATTTGATTTATCAAAGTGAAAAATCAATGTCAGTCATCGGTATAGTGACTTTGATTTAAATAATTGAAGCTGTGTAAGGTTCCCATGTCGACTTGATATATCGATGACCATCACCATCAGAAAGTCAGTGTCAATCATAAAAATTAATTGATGACCGATACTGCTGCCAATAACATACTAGCGATGTCGGTTCGATGTTTCCTTGCTACCTGGGATGCGATTGGTGCTTCGGAGAGGGCAAAGCAGATATTAAAGTGTTTAAGCAAAATGTCGCAATTTGTTTTGAGTGCCATTTTCTGAATGTGCGATTTGATTTCATGCAGAGAGAGGGTCTGCGTTGCCCGCTTTGAATTTAACTTTTCAGTCTTTCAGGGAAAGGGGACTTGTTTTAAAGCATTAGCAGAGAAGAGAATGGAATAGAACAGGATAGAATAACTCATCTTCCCATGAGGGAACTTTAGTTGTAGTTTCCAGCAGCCAAGACATAGAAAGTGAGACAGTGTTTTAGTGTGATTTAACCGAGTATATGTATATATTGTATAACAACAACACTGTCAGGAACGACCAGGATCAAAGTGTCTTTAACCAGTGTAGTGGGCATGCGCAAGCATGCCTGTTTCGCCATCGTGTGGGCAAAACGCCAAAATGAAAAAGCAGGCTTTTAAAAGGATATGACATTTTGATCTGAAATATGAAGTGGCAGTCCCCTCATAAGAAAAATAAATAAATAAATAAATAAATAAATAAAACTTACAGTGAACAGGAACTGAGTGGGTCATCTGCGGCCTCACCTCGCTTGACAGTGAATGCTTATACTGACGTTCAGTTCATCTAGCTGTTTTTTGATTTAGGAAACCGCTTGTCTAAGGGCGCCTGGTATTCGTCCCACCCAGGAGGAGAGGGGGCTGCAGCAGCCAGAATAAGCATACAGGTGGTTCCTGATCCACCACTAGGGGCGTGTCTCTATCAGAAGGCGAAACAAAAGGTCAGTTGCGGCTTCAAGGTGTGTTAAAAACAAGCAACTGAGGTGCAGAGCAAGCAGCCAACTGACAAGCTTGCCCAATTACAGGTGGGAGAATTAAAAATAATAATAAAAAAAATAAAAATAAAAATAAAAAGATCGCACCAAACCCAAAGCCCAGCTAGTGGTAACAGAACAGACTATGGCCGTCCCCACAGTGGTAGTCCTGGTGATGACATCGGCTCCACAGGGACAGAACCTACAAGAACCAGGAGCAACGGCAGTGGCAGCCCCATATGTTACCCCTACACCACAACCCCCGCCAATCAATGTGTATGTTAACAACCCAGGAGGATTTCCACCCAGTAGGGGGAGAAGTGAATACAGAGGAAGAGGAAATAGAAGAGGGGGAGCATATCAGAACAGAGCAAGGAACCCAACAGAACAACAACAAGGTTACAATCAGGGCCTGCCACCGCAAACTCCGGACCAAAGCCAAAAATGCTGGGGGTGCAGCCTGACTGGACATAACAGAAGCGAATGTCCCACCAACCCATGGATGAAAAACTGAAAGCCCATGTAACACCCCCATTTTTCCCATTAAAAAGCCGCACTCAGATGATTATAGGTTGGTCCAAGATTTACGTGCTATCAACGCGAATAGGACAATAAAAAGAAAAGATTAACAAAGTGTCTTCTCTGTTTCAAGTAGGAACTGGGTGGTGGCTCTTAAGCAGCTCTACTCACAATGAGAGCTGAACTAGGCCCCACTAATTATTGCTAATTTCTCCCCTGACAAAGTACTGTGTGACTAACTGAAATTGTCAGGTTTCTCTGCAGATATTGGGCCCAAGAAGACAGATGCACACAACCTCGAGCAACTAAAAACCGATAACACCACAGAAATATAAAAGTGTAAGGATGCGCATGGGCAGGACCATTGCGCAAGGGGGAAGTGTATGATTGTGAGGTTTGTGTGATGTATAATAATTTGGCAATTTTTCCCCAATAAGGCACATTCGACCATAGGAGGGCCCATGCCGTTTGTATGAGGTCCGGACAATGGACCCCGCATAAGTGTGTAACACCTAACTGTAATATGCAAGATTGTTTTCCAACAGGAAAAAAGGACAGATGACATTTCCTTGGGGCTTAGGTGGAATACGCCCGGGGGATTGGGTGTGTATTAAAGTCTTCAAAAGAAGGTGGATTGAACCCAGACGTGAGGGACCATACAAGGTGGTTCTGACAACTTCTACTGCAATGAAAACTGAAGGTAAAACTGTGTGGTTCCACTTTAATCACTGTTTTAGAGTGAAAGCGCCAGTACGCGTGCAGGGCAAGGTTGTAGAGAAATCAAGGGAAATAATGGAGAGGTAGAAAGAGGAAGGTGCACCTTCAGGAAGTAGGAAAAGTGAGGAAGCAAGGGAGATGTACAGGTGAAAAGGGAGTGGGATGTTTTGTTGTGACTGTCATTTAAACAGGACCCGACGAGTATCGAGATCAATACGGGAGACCCGGGAATGCTGTAGGCAGTCCGCTTGACTGCCCGTTTGGAAACCCACTCTACGGACAGGGCATGAGCGCGGGAAGAAGTGGATGAGAATGCTGTAAGCATCACCCGCAGGCTGCCCAACAGGTGAATGCTGGAACAGCTACACGAAACACATATGGTTCCTCACTGATGAAGACTGTACGGCGCCTTGCTGCCTGAAGAAAAGCGGAGCCAGATCACTGTGCATCGAATGTGCTAGCAACCTCTCCACAGTGATGACCCTTTACGGTGTGCATAGCACCTGGGTTGAAGAACACTAACACTGAATATACACACGCACGAAGAAAGAATTACACAACCAGGAGCTATGTGCTCCCTCATCAATGGCAGATAGAGATAATGCACACACATAGAGGCATTACATATTCTGCCAAAGAAAGACCATGGCTGAGTGATGTGCTAGTAACCTCTCCTCTGTCCACTGGTCCGTCGCTGAGGCTGCTTGGACCAAAGAAGAAGAAGCCAACATAATTTAAGCGGGAAAAGTATTGTATGTTAGTCGTGTAAATGTTTTGTACTACCATTATTGATTGTGCACTAAAACCCATGGCTGAGCTAGATATAACTGCACTTATGGTAGTAAAATAATATTTTAATGTATGTATGTACTCAGACAAGAATCAGACCACACTGACTCTCGTTGTGAAATAGGGCCGTGATTTGCCTCACCACCATGGGTCAGGAAAATGTGGGTAACAAAGAACACACTTCTGTCAAAAGCAAACAAAGACTGAAGTTCCTGTGGAGGGGGACCACAGAACGCATGTGATGGGGGACATGCCTAAGCAAATCGCAGTGAATTACCCGCAAGTACTGGCAGGGGCGTTTGGGCAAATCGATTTTATAACGGCAACATTTAAGCGGCAGGAAGGCCACTGGGGAGCCTGCTGAATTGTTAGGTCTCAGCGAGTCAATGAGGTCTGAATCAACTATAATGGAAAATGTGTAATCAAAATCAGTACGATCTTAAATCAAAGTGAAAATTTATGTTCTGTGTACCTACGCTAAACAAGCGCTAGACCAGTCAAAAGCGGCGGTCAGGCATCGAGGACTACTGACTGCGAGAACGTTGGTCTCAATTAGCTGTTTAGAACTAAGTGAAAAATTGTTTTGAATTCATATGTATAAATTAATGACTAATCTGGAAATGAGCCTATGGAGGCTCAAAGGAGGGAATGTTGTGACAAATTATAGATTATTCATTATTTATATACAATTATATATCATACTGTAGGACCAACTGTATTAAAATGTAGTGTTAATATGAATATGTTCTTCTGTGGTAGGATGAATAGCACAAAAGGCCCATATGTGCACAACAGCACATATCCAAGGCCTCAGACACTCACGCCGGAAAATGAGCTCATTATTTGTATCGAAGTGTGCTCAATGAACAATGGTCCCACGCTAGGCACCCAATATGAGCTCATCTCGACACCTGTAAATCAAGGACATATACACACACCCACATGCAGGGGAATTGAAGAAAAACTCGCTCTCAGCGGAAAACAGCCATATTGCAATACACTCCCCAAAATTTCTTTTAGTTATCTCAAAAAGAAGGCAATGGACCCATTCATTCACACACACACACACACACCCATACACACACACACACCCATACACACACATACACACACACACATACACACATACACACACACAGGCAATTAAATGTTCCTAGCCCGTCTGAAGAGATAAGCATGAATGACTCCCTACACGTTCTTTGAGGCCTGAGTGTCGAGAAGAATGTCCGGCACTCTGGCCTTGGAGATGTATGTGTGTGTAGTTTGAGGAACTGATAGAATTTATTAAATCCAAAGAAAACATTTATCTTCTATCTTTACAAACATTGGTGTAAAAACTATGTATTGAACTACTATTGTCAAACCGTGACTAGGATGTTTCTGATATGATTAAATCATGGCATTTCATCAAAACTACCATATAAATAAGGGTCATATGTAATGCTTAATTAGGACCGGCAGAGACCGCTGCAGACCATGGAAAAGTAATCGCCCAGGTAATGGGAACACCCCAAAAAAAAGGGGGGTCGCAATAACATATAAGATGTCAGCTGAACTTCATGATGCGCTTGTTATGTTTTGCTTCTGTCATTAACGGACTTGTTTTTACGTCTTGCGGGTGAGCATGAAATTGACGGACTCAGACTGGACTGTGTGATTGAGTGTTTTTAACATATGTATGTTTAGCCGATCAGCCTGGGTATGTATATTCGTGCAAATCTTTTTATAATAAATTACGTTATACCAGACTCTGGAATGTGGTGTCTATTTGGAAGAAAGTTTAAGTAAAGTATAGTTGAATGGTCCTGACCCCCCCGACAGGGCGGTGATAGGATTGTTCGATTTATTATACTTCATCTGTATCATTTGATTCATCGTTACAAACCTAAACCCTTACAGACAGAAGTCCAAAATAATATTTCAAATCAAGATTATCAGACCGTCCTACTTAACAATGCAAACAGCTCTTCCCAAGCCACAAAAATTCTTAAAACCCATCATTCCTAATAAAAAAATAAGCATACTCAACCCTGTGGTGCAGAGAAGCCCTTCCATCTCAACAGGATCAATGACCCCAGTACCCCTCAGTTTATTCCAGTGCGCCAGCTATATTTCCACATCAGCAATATTGTAATATTTATTTTGAAAAAAAACATGTGGAACAAGTCTCACACACATTACAAAATTGATGTTCATTAGTGACCCCTGCATCAACATTTGTATGATAACTACTTGTCACCAGGGCCCCATGAACTATTCTCCACTGTAGGTCCCCAGACCTGTTGGAGAGTGGGGACTTTACAGCACCTTCTACCTGTCCCATACCGGATTACATAACTGCCTGTCAAAAACACAGATAATGTGGATAAGCCTGCTATCTCGTGGCCAGACAACGTATCACCACTTCCAGGAAATGCCATGTTTTGCATTTCCATGACTCTAACAAGGCTCATTAGTCGTTGCAGAACTTGCTGCCAATGAATCGTGTCAGCTTGTATTTTACATGTTGTTCATCTATGGTTCTTTGAAAAACCAACTTAATGTCTAGTTCTTTCCATTTGTGGAAAAATTCCA
>CM040400.1:80506406-80638835 GCA_022702515.1 Ilyophis sp. 1 JC-2022 | reverse complement strand
TGTAGTCGTTCTATAGGTTTCTGTGTGATTTTGCTCCTGACTGTATTCGTTCTATAGGTTTCTGTGTGATTTTGCTCCTGACCGTAGTCGTTCTATAGGTTTCTGTGTGATGTTGCTCCTGACTGTATTTGTTGTATAGGTCTCTGTGTAATTTTTCTCAGGACTGTAGTTGTCGTATAGGTCTCTGTGTAATTTTTCTCAGGACTGTATTTGTTGTATAGGTCTCTGTGTAATTTTTCTCAGGACTGTAGTTGTTGTATAGGTCTCTGTGTAATTTTTCTCAGGACTGTAGTTGTTGTATAGGTCTCTAATTTTGCATTCTGTTTTGTTTTATTCTTGTCCTCACATGTGAGCACTTTCCGTTTAATTTTTACATATGAAAGGTGTTATACAAAGAATTTATATTGTTATTATATTTTAAGTGTCACCAACAGCATATAAAAATGCGCCAGTGCGAAGATGCGCAGCCAAAACACGGTGTCTGTCGCTGCTTTGGCTCTGCTTCATGCTGAGTTGGCAATGTGCACTCCTGTGAAGTGCTGGAGGTAACTAAACCATAAACAACGCCTAAACAGAAGGTAAGGGTGGGGCTTGAACAGAGCAGGATGAACTCAAGCCAACTTGAGATTCTCTAATCTGGGGAGTGTCTGGGATGCAAAACATTTAATAACAGATTTGCCCTGAATGCTAAGCTACTCTAGATGATTTGCAAGCTTAATTACCCACTGCCATTGTCTGTTTTCCAATTTTATTTACATAACGCTTTTTATGAAGGGAGTCACAAAACCGCTTTAACTGAAGCTTGTTGAATTTTCCATTGATGGTTGATGTTCCCCTTCTGCGTCTCAGGAAATGTGTCCTTGGTTGCAGCTTAGAAAGAGATAGACCTGTACATTCATCACAATTTGGGTGTCAATAAATGCAAACAATCCAAAAATAAAGGGCAGTCAAAAGTACCACAAGTTCACAAAATCTGAGGGTGATATGCAGAATTACTAATGATAGTCTCCTTTGTGTCTCCAAATATATCCAAAATGGCTCAATTTTGCATTGCTGTAAATCATAAACTGATCAAATATTTAACTACAAATCAACTGTTTTGACTCATTGAACTCACATTTTCACCATTATCATGTGGGAATTACTTTTCATAAGTACAGGGCGGCAGTGTAGTGTAATGGTTAAGGAACTGGACTTGTAACCGAAAGGTTGTAGGTTCGATTCCCAGGTAGGACACTGCTGTTGTACCCTTGAGCAAGGTACTTAACCTGAATTGCTTCAGTATATATCCAGCTGTATGAATGGATAAATGTAATAAGATGTAGAAGTTGTGTAAGTCGCTCTGGATAAGAGCGTCTGCTAAATGCCTATAATGTAATGTAATGTACAGGGGGTGGATATCTAGGTGTCCCAAAACCTCACAGAAAATTAATAAAGTGTTTTTTGTCCATTATAAAGCACATACATTTGCCCCTTATGATGGCTTTGTGGATGAAAACATTGATATCACACACAGTTTCAGTTCAGTGTTTGATGTCTAATGTGTCCTTTTTCACCAGAGCCACGTTGGCCAGCACAGTTATTCATCAAAGTAAGCATTTTCAAGTAAAACTAAAAATAATGATGCTATAACTTTTAGCTCTAAGAAGACAATGTGCTGTTGCCCCCTCCTAGAGCTAGCACAAAGGGTTCTATTTTAGGAGGCGTAAAACATTTATGTTAAAAGGTGAAGAAAAAGAAAAAAAACGCAAGTAACTATTTGCATAAGACCCCGGGCTGCATGCTCTGTCCTTCACGGTCCTTTTCAGTGTCACTAACAGCATATAAAAATGTGCTCGTGTGGAGATGTAGAGCCAAAACCCGGTGTCTGTGTCGCTGTTATGGCTCTGCTTCACGCCAAATTGGCGATGTGCACTCCTGTTAATTGCTGGAGATAACTAGACCATAAAAAATGCCTTACGACTAAATCATAAAAATAATCATCTGAGTACCTCAAGAGGGTAATAAACACAAAATCACATTTTTTCCCGGATGCAGAGTGGGTGGCCTAAACCCCTGAATGTGGGTAACTGGCTGACTGGCTGGCTGGAGGGTGGCCTAAACCCCTGAATGTGGGTAACTGATTGGCTGGCTGGCTGGCGGGTGGCCTAAACCCCTGAATGTGGGTAACTGATTGGCTGGCTGGCTGGCTGCCTGATCCCCCGTTGTTGAGAAGCGCATGCATGAATTGCAAGTGTTGAAAAGTACACGCATAGATTTTGCGTAGTTACAGTAAAAAAAATGTTTTATGTTGTTGTGCACTAAATTACCGTTACAGGCTGTGGCTACAGCGAGGGCCGTCTCACACAAGGCTGACTACAAGTTTTGCAGTAGAGACATTGACATATACACAATGGGGGAATCAGCACTGATAAGCCGTGCTAATGGTAATCGGAGCAAACGTGGTTTTCGTCTAAACTGTCCAACGTTACCGTTTCAGCGGCAGTAGAAGAAAAAAAGAGACGATAAATTTAAAGACACACAAAAATAAGTCGAGTCAAGTTTTATTTGTTTAAAACCCAATATCACAAAGCATGCCTCAAAGGCCTTCACAAGGATTTAAAAACAAGTCATTTTAAAAACAGTAAAATCGACAATCAATTTAGGTAAAACTAAGTACAAAATAAAATACAATAACAATAAAATCAGTAAAAGAGATTAAAAAAAGCATCGACAATGATCAAATAAAAGGAATATACTGCATATGTAAACATGGAAAAAGACAGATAAGATAATATGTCCCCATCATATAGCAGGGTTATAAGATAGTGAGAATAGAGTCGGTTTTTAAAAGATTCAACTGAATCAGCATCTCTGATCAGAGAGGGGGGGCTATTTCAGAGCGTGGGTGTTCAGTGTTTTGTATGTTAAAAGAAGTATCTTAAAATCAGCTGTAGCTTGGACTCTCATTGTAGCCTCAAACCATCACTCTGCTCCCAGTGCTAACCCAGCCACTCACATTGCAGCCTCAAACCATTACTCTGCTGCCAGTGCTAACCCAGCCATTCTCATTGTAGCCTCAAACCATCACTCTGCAGCCAGTGCTAACCCAGCCATTCTCATTGTAGCCTCAAACCATTACTCTGCTGCCAGTGCTAACCCAGCCATTCTCATTGTAGCCTCAAACCATCACTCTGCAGCCAGTGCTAACCCAGCCATTCTCATTGTAGCCTCAAACCATCACTCTGCTCTCAGTTCTAACCCAGCCACTCACATTGTAGCCTCAAACCATCACTCTGCTGCCAGTCCTAACCCAGCCACTCTCATTGTAGCCTCAAACCATCACTCTGCTCCCAGTGCTAACCCAGCCACTCTCATTGTAGCCTCAAACCATCACTCTGCTCCCAGTGCTAACCCAGCCACTCACATTGTAGCCTCAAACCATCACTCTGCAGCCAGTCCTAACCCAGCCACTCTCATTGTAGCCTCAAACCATCACTCTGCTCCCAGTGCTAACCCAGCCACTCTCATTGTAGCCTCAAACCATCACTCTGCTGCCAGTCCTAACCCAGCCACTCACATTGCAGCCTCAAACCATCACTCTGCAGCCAGTGCTAACCCAGCCACTCTCATTGTAGCCTCAAACCATCACTCTGCTCCCAGTGCTAACCCAGCCACTCTCATTGTAGCCTCAAACCATCACTCTGCTCCCAGTGGTAACCCAGCCATTCTCATTGCAGCCTCAAACCATCACTCTGCAGCCAGTGCTAACCCAGCCATTCTCATTGTAGCCTCAAACCATCACTCTGCTCCCAGTGCTAACCCAGCCATTCTCATTGTAGCCTCAAACCATCACTCTGCTCCCAGTGCTAACCCAGCCATTCTCATTGCAGCCTCAAACCATCACTCTGCAGCCAGTGCTAACCCAGCCATTCTCATTGTAGCCTCAAACCATCACTCTGCTCCCAGTGCTAACCCAGCCATTCTCATTGTAGCCTCAAACCATCACTCTGCTCCCAGTGCTAACCCAGCCATTCTCATTGTAGCCTCAAACCATCACTCTGCTCCCAGTGGTAACCCAGCCACTCTCATTGTAGCCTCAAATCATCACTCTGCTTTCAGTGGTAACCCAGCCATTCTCATTGTAGCCTCAAACCATCACTCTGCAGCCAGTGCTAACCCAGCCATTCTCATTGTAGCCTCAAACCATCACTCTGCTCTCAGTTCTAACCCAGCCACTCACATTGTAGCCTCAAACCATCACTCTGCTGCCAGTCCTAACCCAGCCACTCTCATTGTAGCCTCAAACCATCACTCTGCTCCCAGTGCTAACCCAGCCACTCTCATTGTAGCCTCAAACCATCACTCTGCTCCCAGTGCTAACCCAGCCACTCACATTGTAGCCTCAAACCATCACTCTGCAGCCAGTCCTAACCCAGCCACTCTCATTGTAGCCTCAAACCATCACTCTGCTCCCAGTGCTAACCCAGCCACTCTCATTGTAGCCTCAAACCATCACTCTGCTCCCAGTGGTAACCCAGCCACTCTCACTGTAGCCTCAAACCATCACTCTGCTCCCAGTGGTAACCCAGCCACTCTCACTGTAGCCTCAAATCATCACTCTGCTGCCAGCTATGCAGTAGATATGGATGGATCACTTTAAGGGTTGTTTCTCCTGACAAATTTTCCTAATGAACTCTCTGGAAAAATAAGTCAGGAGAAGAAACCTTTCAAGTTATCCATCCATATCTAGTGCATATCTGGCAGCAGAGTGATGGTTTAAGGCTTCTTTGACGTCAGACCCTTGATGACTTAGAGCCATTTAGCCAACCATGCATTCCATCCTGTTCCAGTGTAATTTACAGCTACATCCTGTACCACCCAATTCCCATAGATATCCATTCAAATGCAGAGAGGTTATAGTGTCGCTTGGCAGAGTACCAGAAGATAAGATATCAAGAGTCTTTTGATATTGTTGGGTCAGAGACATCAGGAAGTCATGGCATGCAAAGGATATGTGACCAAATATTTAAAAAATGATGACATTATTCTACATTATCTGAAACTGTCCAATATTTTTTGATGCCTGAAAATGGGGAGTGGGGGGGGACTATGTACAAAAGGTTCTATAATTTATAAAAGGTTAATCCGATATGGATGAAAATACCCTCAAATTAAAGCTGAGAGTCTGCACTTCAGCCTCATTGTCATTGTATCCTTTCAAAGTGCTGGAGTACAGAACCAAAAAATGTGTCACTGTCCAATTAATTATGGTGCTCACTGTATATAGCCGATACATACACAGACAAGTTCCGGATTCCATGCATGAGCAATCCAGCGTGAGATTTTGTTTTCTTGCGTGTGTTCTTAGAACGTAGCCTAACGTTCTAACACCTCATTATGACGCGGCAAACAGATTTTCCTCTAAAATCATTGGTTTATATCGTTATTTTTTTTCATCTAGTTAAGAAAAAATAACTATCTTTGTTTGTAAACACTGCAGGCTGTAGAATCCGCAATTACTAGACCAATGAGGGAATAGCTCGGAGCGAAGGTTTAAACGTGATGTATTCCACTATTGCTGTGGGAAAAGGTAAAAGTTATTTAGAAATATTATTATTTTATTTACTCGTTTATCTGACTCCATTTATAATTATAATTTAGAATTTTGGTTAAACATGCGTGGAGCTCGGAGTGGTTACACTCAACTCGCCCTTAGCTTGCCGGAATCAGCATTATTGCCGAAGCTCAGTTCGGTGGCGAACGCAGAGGTTGGGGGTCTAGCCAACACAATACATGATATTCATTTATCATAGATAGATGCGAGCCCCGGTATGAGTACATTTAAAGGGCTCCTTAAGGCAAATTTGACAAGAACCGGCGTAAAACGCCCATGGGTTCTCATATCAAATCACCAGAACCTGGCTCCTTAAGGCAAATTTGACAAGAACCGGCGTAAAACGCCCATGGGTTCCCATATCAAATCACCAGAACCATGCACTACTCTGAGTGTATTTAAAGGGCTCCTTAAGGCAAATTTGACAAGAACCGGCGTAGAACGCCCATGGGTTCGCATATCAAATTACCAGAACCATACACCACCCAACCTTATATGGACCGTCACTTGTCTGCCTACCCAACTTGAGTACGCCACGTCTGTACCAGGCCGCTGATCAGTCGGTCCTGGGTCAGAATTGTCCCCCTGAGTCTTCAGTCATAATTTAGGCTGAAAAGGGTATAAGATGGATGAGAGCCACACACGTTAAATATAAAAAGAATTGGATAACAGGCAGGGAGGTCATTAGCTTGGAACGCTGCAGCTCAGATCATGCAGACAATTGAAGCTGGAAAAAGGATTAAACGAAAGATGCAGTTGATATGAAAACATGGTAATTTATTAATGACAAATAATCACTGGTTAAAACTGTGAGAGCAAACACAAACACATTCAATGCCTATAACTAAACACAGGATAACATGCTGTCAAGACAAATAAACATGAACAAGTTCACAAACAAAGTATATCACCAAGTGATTCCGTACGGTGTGACTATGGTACCAGGAGAACTGTTAAGCAGATTCTCCTCGAATATCCCTTTGGGATGTCCTTAAATGCAGTACAGCGCCGGTATGCACACTCCACAAGTCCCTTTGTTTGTCCAAATAAGGTCTGGCAGGAAGAGAAGTTTCACCACCCAGGGACCCCCCTCCAGGTAGAGAAACAGAGTCTACCCCTCCCAATCTAGTGACAGTAATAAGACTCTTTGAACGATGGCGCGTGATCTTATGATCTTCTCTATCATATCTAGATATCAGGTGAGGTCCCGGTGATGGCCACTCTAGGTTCCAGACACTTATATGGACAAGCGCATCCCTGATAACCTATACAATCCTCCTTTCACATTCTTTATTTCTCCCCCTCCTATACTTTCACATACCACACACTTCAATTAGTATTATCCAGGTTCACCACATTTATCATATTATCCACAATTACTTATACTTCCATAATTACCAATTTACATGCACATACATATGATTCAATATACATATACAGCTTTGTTTAATATGTTCACCATTCAGTCCAGAATCTAGGCCGTAAAAGACCTGTGAGTTCCCAGCGTCATTCGGATGCCGTTTCCTTCTGATGTCCAGTTGTAGGCTCAACCCCAGCTGTAGTTTACGAGGCCGTGAGAGGTCAGAAGAACAGGTTCTCAGGCCACCAGGTAAATTGTTTTATTGCACCCTCCAGGAAATCACCACCAGCTGCAAGGGTTTATGACTGATAATGCCTTTTTCAGTCTTACAAGGCTATATAAATTAAATAATTTTTGACTGGTATTATCTTAGACATTACTGGTATGTGACGCAGCAAACAGATCTGCCTCTAAAGTAGTTGGTTAATATTGTTATTGTTCGTCATCTAGTTTATAACCATCGTTATTTGTAAACGCTGTAGCCTATGAAATTAAATGATTCTCAATTTGTATTTTCTTTGACATTACTAGTGTGCGTGTGTGTATAGGCCATATACGTAGCCTATAACCTATAGCATTTATATAGCGCTTTAGGTGTCTCTCTCTCTCTTTCATCTCTTAAGTTCTTAACACTAAAGCCTCGTACATACTAGAGTTTTAGTGCTAGTGTACGAGGCCTAAGACATGTTTTTCTAAAACAATTGACACTACTTGTATAAAAGCTCCACTGGTTTTCATTATCTTTACCCCAGGAGTGTTTTTGATGTGTTCAGATCTCTATTAACTGTTTTATGTTCCACATAACCATGCTCATGGGGAAAAGACTGCTTTGTTTGAAAAGTGATGATAAATTGCATTATAATCAAAACAGAAGGTAAGGTTGGGGCTTGAACATAGCAGGATGAACACAAGCCAATTTGAGATTCTCTAATCTGGGGAGTGTCTAGGATGCAAAATGTTTTTTTGCCCTGAATGCTAGGCTCAATCTAGATGATTTGCAAGCTTAATTACCCACTGCCATTGTCTGTTTTCCAATTTTATTTACATAGCATTTTTAAGGGAATCAAACGGTCACAACACCGCTTTAACTGAAGCTTGTTGAATTTTCGAATGATTGTTCTGCTAAAGTCCCCCTTCTGCGTCTCAGGAAATGTGTCCTTGGTTGCAGCTGAGGAAGAGATAGACCTGTACATTCATCACAACTTGGGTTTCAATTAATTTAAACAATACAAAAATAAAGGGCAGTCAAAAGTACATATGACTGACTGAATTACTGAGTGAATGAATGAGCATCAATATGGCTCTCAGAAAAATATTCAAACCTTGACTATCCGTTGACTGTGAAAAAAAATGCAGTCGATTATAAAATTCTAGTCGATTGTGTATAAATTTTTTTGTACTGCTCAATGTTTAACATGACAACTCTCTATTCTCTCTAGAGTTTCTCTGCAGATCCTACCACACACTGGGCCTCACAGGGGTGAGCAGGAGAGCCTACCACACACTGGGCCTCACAGGGGTGAGCAGGAGAGCCTACCACACACTGGGCCTCACAAGGGTGAGCAGAAGGAGATCCTACCACACACTGGGCTTCACAGGGGTGAGCAGGAGAGCCTACCACACACTGGGTCTCACAGGGGTGAGCAGAAGGAGAACCTACCACACACTGGGCCTCACAGGGGTGAGTAGGATAGCCTACCACACACTGGGCCTCACAGGGGTGAGCAGAAGAAGAGCCATACACAATAACACTGAGATTGAACCACAATATGGCTCTGGATGAAGAGGGCCGATCCTTGGGAGAGCCACTGTCACTAGGACACAAGCTGGGGCCTGATCAACCCTGGCTTGGTCGCCTGGGCGAGGGTGTCTGATGTTGAAAGACCTGAAACACCGAATGACCCCAGGTTACAACACTGATGATGTGTCCTAGTGCATCTGGAGATGTATCATTCAATCATCATAATTCAATCATCTCCTTTACCAGTTAATACCCTCATGTCTTCACATTCACACAGGACTCCCAGTACAAAAACCTAGTTTTGTTAAGTAAAGCAGATGTTTCAGTTATAAAAAAAACATTTATTAATGTTTTAATAGTATTTGCATAATAGGTTCATTGAAAATAAATAGCTAATTTTAATAACATGATTCCATGACTAAATATAATTGAGAGTGAAGTCACCTGCTTCAGCATAGATGCCGAGTCTGTCAGATGAAATATGGGGTTGACAAAATCTTATATTTTCAGGTTGTGGCCATAGCCATTTTATTTTTAGTTTGAAAAGAGGTCTGTCTATGCAAAATGTGAAAATACATGATTCTTATTTTGTTTTGATTTAGATGGGAAATGGAGTATGATATGTTTGGGAAAACCCTGAAAACAATATTATTTCTTTAATTAAAAAAAAATTATCGAAAACGTACCAGAGCACAAGTAGCCTTGCTGCTTTCTGTAAAACCTAAGGATGTACCGTCCTAAACCATTTTACTACTGATTGCATTTTATAGGGCCAAGAAATCCCAGATACCAAATGTTGTACCGTTCTATTTAACGCTTTAAAACTCCAGGTGTGAGAATCACAGACACTTGGCTTAAATGGCGTAAATGAAGCAAGACAGTCGTACCATGAGATTATTTTTGGAATATCTTTATAGTTTAGTTTAACCAATATTGAATCACTGAGAAGGAGACCAATGTAACATGGATGCTGGTTATTTTACTGGATCACAAAAGAACATACAATACAGCTCACGTGCCAACACATGGGGAAAAGCTGTACCTAAACTAACCAGTAGGGGGAGCTCATAGACTAAAGAATGGTAGACTACTAATGGAATAATGCCAATACAGAACCCTAGCAGCTGCATTCTGTACAAGTTGGAGATGATTCAGGGCTGAACCAGTGCAACCAGACAATAAAGCGTTACAGCAGTCCAACCGAGAGGTTACAAAAGCATGAAGCATTTTTTCAGCATCCTCTAGGGACAACACCTTCCTTAATTTGGATATATCAAGTGCAAGAAGGCCACTCTTGTGATATTTTTAATGTGGACCCGAAAGATCTATATCAATAATTACAGATAAAATAGATAAAACAGGTAAAACTATACATTTCCTGGATCATAAACTCCTTATCCACAATCCAGTCCTCAGAGGTTAAATGACTTGGATTCTAACACTAGAAACCCAGATGTCTTGGCACTTGTTACCTGACTTGGTGCTGGTTAAGACTGTGAGAGCAGATATGAACACATTCACTACCTATAGCTGAACACAAGATGGCGTGCTGGCTAAGGCAAATAAACATGAACAGATTCACCAACAAAGTACATAACCAAATGATTCTGTACGGAGGTGACTATGGTACCAGGAGAACTGTTAAGCAGATGTACCTTTGGACTGCTCTTACATGCAATCCCGAGCAAGCTTTCCACAAAATGCACAATCCTTTGTTTGCCCAAAAAAGGTTTAGCCAGGAATAGGTCTGAAACTCCCTCACCCCACCACTAAGAGACCCCTCTCTCATCCAGGAAGAGAGAAACTACACAGTCTTATTACCCGCATAATCTACTGACAGTAGTATTGCTTTGTACTATGGTGGATGATTTGACCTATCATTTGTCTGTATACCTTTCTGTGGAGGTCCAAGGAGATGGTCACTCTGTGATCCAGACACTTATGTAGATAGATACTTTGACCTTTAATGACCCCCGTCTGTACCTGAGGTGCCTGTGTGGGCTTTTTATGACATGTGAACAGACCTCGTCCCAACCATCTGTTTTCCCCATAAGAAATCTTGTTCCAGCTGGTCTCATCCAGGGGTGTCGTTAGGAATCAAAAAGGTTGCATGACTATCCCATGTCCTGAAGTGTGCCGTTTACAACCTCCAATGTCCAGTTGTATGGTCTTTCCCGTGACTATTTGCGATCTGTGCTTTTTATGGTCCCAACGTTGTGCCACAGTGAAGGTAAAACATATAGAGTAAAGGGATGCAATGTGGTGGTTAGAAGAGTAAAATTGCACCTTACACCTCAGTAGGAGTCGCACAAATGTGGTGGCAGGAGCCTGCATTTGAGCTGAGCGCCATTCTGTTTCAGGGACAAAAACACTTAATCTCCACCAAGAGAGAGATTCGGGAGAGAGAGACAGAAGCACATAGAGAGAAAGAGAGAGATAGGGAGAGGGGAAAGAGAGAGACAGAATCAGTAGCAAAGAGAGAGATAGGGAGAGGGGAGAGACAGAAGCACATAGAGAGAAAGAGAGATAGGGAGAGGGGAAAGAGAGAAACAGAATCAGTAGCACAGAGAGGGAAAGAGAGGGAGAGGGGAGAGAGAGAAAGAGAGGAATTGGGAGTGGGGAGAGAGAGACAGAAGCACACAGAGAAAGAAAGAGAGAGATAGGGAGAGGGGAGAGAGAGACAGAAGCACAGAGAGAGAGAGAGAGCTTAGCAGCAGCAATGAGAATATGAGCTCCTAAAATCTCTTACATTTTTCAAAGATAAATGCAGAACGTGGCTGCTCGGTTTGTGTTCAACCTCCCGAAGTTCTCGCACGTCACCCCCCTGCTGAGGTCACTCCACTGGCTGCCAGTCGTGGCCAGGATCAGGTTTAAAGTTCTGACCCTGGCCTACAGTGCAGCCAAAAGGTCAGGCCCCTCCTATCTACAGGACTTGATCCAGCGCTACGCTCCTGCTCGACCACTTCGCTCTGCTGCTGCAGGGGGACTTGGACTTCCCTCCCTCCATGTCAACGGCTCTCGCTCGTCCCGACTGCGGAGCTTCTCCACCCTAGCTCCTCAGTGGTGGAACGAACTCCCCACTCCGCTGCGCTCAGCTGAAACACTGTCTGTTTTCCATCGTGGTCTGAAAACACACTTTTTCAGACTCCACCTTGACTAACTACCTATATAGTACGTACTTCCTGTTTCTTTTATTTTTCTACTTGTGTTTTTTGCTATTTTAATAGTTAAGAATGTATAGCCGACTGTATTCTATGTTCATTACTAGGGATAGCTTCTACGTTGTGAGAAAGTTGTGCTTTGTCGGATTTGCTTTGTCGTTGTTTCAATGACCTTCAATATGCACTTATTGTACGTCACTTTGGATAAAAGCGTCTTCCAAATAACTGTAATGTAAAGTAAATGTAATGTAATATTTATTCAATTTAGTACATTTCCAGGAAGTATATTATGCTGGCTCCCATCTCATTATATAAGTTTGGCACTCCTCTGAATGAAGGCAGCTGCAGTTTTGAAGCAAATGGAGTAGGTGGCTAACCATGACAAAAACATACTGTGAGACTATTTTGTCCCAATATCAAATAACATTAGAATTTAATGCTAAGTTATGCAAATGACAGCAAACCTAGCATAATGCTGGCTTGCTAATGAATGTGCTAACAATGTAGAAATGGATGCCTACTATTTTAGCGAGTTAGCTATGAGGTATAAAAAGTAAAAGGTCTTGCTGCATGGTTATATGTTCATGTCGTCAAGACACAGGTCGACATTTATCATCGAGCTGCTGTTATTGATCGTTAGCTACCTGTAGATATCTTGAGTTTGGCTGGTTTGGCAACAGGCGCTGGGCATTTATAACTTTAGCATGCTATCTAATTGGGTGGATTAACCGTAACGTTAGTGTGCCGGTTTAGATGAGCTGAGGTGGGTCTTAGTCACTTTTTTTGGAATACCCTGTGATTTGTGAACCGGGGGCCACTGTAACGTTAGGGCCAAAATATACCTCACGCAAATACGCGAATGTGGACGCTTCCAGCTGCGCAAACAGTTTTTATTTTTGCCATGACATTTGTGAAAGACAAACCAGAGGAAAGCACAGATCGAACAAGAAAGTTGGTTACTGTTGTTGCCTGGTAGTGTCCCTAGCTGAAATGCTCTTGTTTGTCTTTCACAATTGTAATGGAAAAAGAAAAACTGTTTGCGTAGCTCGATGCGTCCACGTTCCTGTATTTGTGTGAGGTCTGTTTCAGCCCTTACTGTCTTGGTTGTAGCCTATCTCACAGGAACATTAGTTTGCTAACATTTTCTAACTGCTAGATTGCCAATGTTAATTTCATAAAATCTTAAGAATTAAGAGACCACGCACGTTAAATATAAAAATAATTGAATAACAGGCAGGGAGGTCATTAGCTTAGAATTAGCCCTGAGTGAGATGCAGGAGTTCTGACTCTGAGACTCAAGCATACACACCACAGTGCTTGGAACACTGCAGCTCAGATCATGCAGGCAATTGAAGCTGGGAAAAGGGTTTAAAAGAAAGATGCAGTTGATGTGAAACATGGTAATTTATTAATGACAAATAATCACTAGTTAAAACTTTGAGAGCAAACATGAACACATTCAATGCCTATAGCTAAACATAGGATAACATGCTGCTAAGACAAATAAACATGAAAAAGTTCACTCACAAAGTATATCACCAAGTGATTCCGTACGGTGTGACTATGGTACCAGGAGAACTGTTAAGCAGATTCTCCTAGCTCAAACAAGTTCATTTTGTCTTATTTCGAATAAAAGTTTTAGTTTCTTTTGTTCAGACAATGAGATAATAGATATTGTATTACCTGACAGTTTCGACTGACATCTGCAGTCTTCCTCAAAGCATCACCTGACACCTGTGATGCGTCGTCAGCTGATGTTTTATCAGGGAAGACCTGGAAATCAGAGCCATCACCACAGCACCCACACACTGCAGACCCACCCTCTGGAAAAGATACGTTGACGACATCCTGGAAAAAATAAAACATGGACACACACAAGAACTCACAGACCATCTAAACAACATGGACAGCACTGGAAACATCAAGTTCACCCACGAGGAGGAAACAAATAAGACCATAGCATTTCTGGACATGAAAATTCACCATAAAGACGACGGCAGCATAAAAATCTCAGTATACAGAAAACCAACACACACAGATCAATATCTACTCTGGACATCCGAACACCCAACAATACACAAACTGTCAGTAGTCAGAACTTTATATCAACGGACCAGCATCATCACAGATGAAGAGGACAGACGAGAGGAGGAGAGGCACATCCAACAAGCACTTACACTCTGCCAATACCCTAAATGGGCTATAAACAAAGGAAAACAGCAAGCCCAAAACAAACAAAATAAACAAAAGGAACGGAAAACAAAACACACACAGAAAACCGAGGAAAACAACAAAGGCATAGTAACAATACCATACATCCGGGGGATAACAGAACCTATACAAAGGATCATGAAAAAACACAGAATAGCCACAGCAGTAAAACCTCACACAAAACTACGACAACTATTAGTTCACCCTAAGGACAAGATAGAACAGGACAACAAATGCAACGTAATCTACGAAATACCATGTAGGTCATGTAAAAAAACATACATTGGAGAGACAGGAAGGACTTTCAGCATCAGAAAGAAAGAACACCAAAAGGAATGTGAGAAGGAAACAACAGGACGACTCACAAGAACACAAAAAGAAAAAGCGGAACAAGAAAACCTAAAATCAGCAATATCAGACCACTGCAAAAGAAATAATCACATCATGGACTGGGACCACGCAAAAATCATTGGGTCAGAAAGCAATAAACACAAACGCTGGATCAAGGAGGCGGTTGAAATCAGGAGGCGGGCCAACGGCACCATCAACAGGGACGAGGGAGCATACATGATCTCACACACCTGGGACTCTCTCCTCCAGAGGACAACGGACGGCGGGGGGCGTGGCCTGCCTGACGGATCTGTCAAGATCTGTCAGGCTGGCCACCCCTGATAAAACATCAGCTGACGACGGATCACAGGTGTCAGGTGATGCTTTGAGGAAGACTGCAGATGTCAGTCGAAACTGTCAGGTAATACAATATCTATTATCTCATTGTCTGAACAAAAGAAACTAAAAGATTCTCCTAGAATATCCCTTTGGGCTTTCCTTAAATGCAGGCTTTGCACACTCCACAAAATGTTCATTTTGAAAAAAAAACATGTGGAACAGTCTCACACACATTACAAAATAGATGTTCATTAGTGACCCCTGCATCAACATTTGTACGATAACTACTTGTCACCAGGGCCCCATGAACTATTCTCTACTGTAGGTCCCCAGACCTGTTGGAGAGTGGGGACTTTACAGCACCTTCCACCTGTCCCAAACCGGATTACATAACTGCCTGTCAAAAACACAGATAATGTGGATAAGCCTGCTATCTCGTGGCCAAACAATGTATCACCACTTCCAGGAAATGCCATGTTTTGCATTTCCATTACTCTAACAAGGCTCATTAGTCGTTGCAAAACTTGCTGCCAAATGAATCGTGTCAGCTTGTATTTTACATGTTGTTCATCTATGGTTCTTTGAAAACCCAACCTAAAGTCTAGTTCTTTCTATTTGTGGAAAAATTCCAAATGGTAACTTGACTTTTTGTGGCTGCTTAATATGCTGGATGTATTTCAATCTTTGACACCATCGCTTGCCAGCTTTATGCTCAAACTCAAAGTTTCAGACTTTAATGACTTCCCAAATATTTCCTATACATGTAAAATCAACACCTTTAACTTGTGGTTCCATCTGTACTAAAATATGTCATAATGCTCAGCTCAATATTGATGGCTGTCTACCCGGGTCGAACAACATCTCAACGTGTAATCCGTGTGGCTCCTGGGCTTGAAAGGATACAGGTAGCGCGACCTCACGACTTCTTGTTGAAGGTAAGCTATCATGCTCCAGCTCCGCACTGGACACAAACTGTGTCAGCCAAATCCTGAGCTGTCAGCAACACATCAGGCTGGCCGTATCAGTGCTGCTTCTAACAGGGTTGTAAGCGACAGAGATAGCCACGGCTCCTGACGTTGCCACAAATTTGAGCAACAAATCCTTCAGTTTTGACACGCTTTCTCTTTCATAAGTTTCTTCTTCTTGTACATGCATCCAGATAATTTGTCTTTTTTACATTTTTGTCCAATGCAGCTACTCACTAGTGACCTGTCACCCCACCCCGCATCAGAACAGTAACAAAGAAACAGCAATGTCAGTTAGCACATCAACTCTGAAGTGTCTGTTAAGATTTGCTGGTTGAAAATGCCATATGTTTTCAGTGTATGTTTGATCTTGTTTCATTAACCCCAGGACGTGCCGCTGACCTTGCTGATGGATTTAGTAGTAGGTAATCAAATGCTGGGAGCAGTTGCTAATTGCCACTTGCTGGAGGGGACCCTCCTGTGGGATTCCAGTTCTGCCACCCTGTCCACACTGGTGGACTCTGGAGCCGACGCCAACCTCATTGACGCCCGATTCGTCGCCCAGACGGGCATTCCCACTGTGCCACTTCACCAGCTCGCTCAATGTTTTCGCCCTGGACGGCAACCTACTTGCCCGGGTCATGCACACCACCATACCTCTGCAACTGGTCCTGTCCAACCACCATGAGACCATTCAACTTCTCGTCATCACCTCCTCTCAGTCTGCTCTTGTCCTGGCCCAGCCTTGGCTACGTCTACACAACCCTCACCTTAATTGGGAGACCTCCCGAATGCAGGGATGGAGTTCCAAGTGCCATGCAGCCTGTCTCAGTTCCACCTTGCCCCCATGCGGTGGGGTCAAGAAGCCCCTCTGTGTTTCTCAGACCGACCTTTCCATAGTTCCTCACCAGTATCATGACCTATCCCCTGTGTTCAATAAATCTCTTGTCTTGTTTCTACCTCCTCATAGACCCTACGACTGTGTGATCGACCTGTTGCCCAGAGCTCCGTTCACTTCTACCCGTCTCTACAACCTGTTAGGCCCCGAGAAGGCATCCATGGAGACCTATATCCATGACTCCCTGGCGGCAGGTATGATCCAACCCTCTTCAACCTCTGTGAGAGCAAGTTTTTTCTTTGTGGGTAAGAAGGACGGCTCACTCCGTCCCTGCATCGACTACCATGGCCTCAGTGCCATCACCATCCACAATAAATACCCTCTACCTCTCATTAACTCTGCTTTCGAACCCCTACATGGTGCCACTATCTTCACAATGAACGGAACGCCTACAACCTGGTCCAGATCCAAGAGGGGGACGAGTGGAAGACCACTTTTAATACCCCCCTGGGGCACTTTGAATACCGGTTGGTCCCGTTCGGGCTTGCTAATGCCTCAGCTGTGTTCCAGCCCCTTGTGATCTGCTCAACCAGTTAGTATTCGTTTACATCGATGATATCCTCATATTCTCCAAGACCCCCCAGGATCATGTACTGCACGTCTGCTAAGTTCACCAGAGGCTGCTGGAGAATAAGTTCTACGTGAAGGCGGAGAAGTGCTCCTTTCACGTTCCCACTGTGTTGTTTCTGGGGTTCGTGATCAAGGAGGGGAGGATCAAGCCCGACCCCGCCAAGATCCAGGCAGTGAAGGAGTGGCCCCGTCCCACTACTCGAAAACAGCTCCAGCAGTGTCTGGGGTTTGCAAACTTTTACCGCTGCTTTATCCACGGTTATAGCCAAATTGCCACCCCTCTCACTAACCTGACTTCCTTGTTGTTCCCTTTGTCTGGTTCCCCACTGCTAATCAAGCCTTCACCTCCCTCAAGTCCAGGTTCTCCACCGCCCCCGTCCTCTGCCACCCTGATTCCACTCGCCAGTTCATCAAGGTAGACGCGTCCGACACCAGCCTGGGCACCATCCTGTCCCAGCGCTCCTCCCTGGATCAGAAGGTCCACCCATGCGTCTTCTTCTCCTGCCATCTGAACCCAGCCCAACATAACTATGATGTGGGGGATCGCGAGCTGCTTGCTATCAAGCTTGCCTTGGAGGAGTGGAGGCACTGGCTGGAGGGGGCCGAGGAACCATTCCTCATTGATCCCCTCCCAAAACATAGTAATAAGGACATTTTTACAGCTATCAGAGAGAAGGGTTAGGAGGATTTTTACTGTGCTCTAACCACAATGTAGGTCAGCAGGGAATTAAATTAGCTTTTTCACCCACTGGCCAGAGTGGCTTGTGGATTCTAAAAATCACCAGCCATTTTCACCATTTTACCAGCCACATTACCTTTTACAATATAACACAACCTACCTGCCAAAGTGGCTGGTTGAGTAGAAAATCTTACCAGCCACAATCAAAAGTTTACCAGGCAATATGGAAAATATTTAGGGTTAGGTTTACAAAGATACCTATGTGCTTAACACATCTTCCCAACATATCCTACATTGCATCTCCCACAAATACAGTTGAATGAAAAATAAAATGCAGAAAATAGCAGCCAGGTTTTCTGTCAGCGCAAGCACAAATTATCAGTGCACCATGGCGGTTAGATACCAACTGCTGCTTTTAAAATGTGCAAAAAGGTTTAGTAAATCTGACCTTTAAATACAACACAATACACTCATACAGTTCCCTAGAGCAGGGGTTCCCAAACTTTTCCATGCCAAGGACCCCCAAATAGCCGTAGCCTCTGGCTGGGGCCCCCCTATTGTGAAATGGCTTTAAAAAAATTACACTTTTAAATTACACTGGCAAATCCAAAATATCCAACATACAGCTTCTTAATACACAACACAATACTTTTGACCCTATTTTGATTCCATAATCGGGCCGTTGGCAGCTCAACGTAACGCTTTGACTGACAGGCAGACGGTTAGTTATTGGCTGCGATTGAAAAAAGGGCATGGCAAATACCTCATTTTGATATGAAAGGATTTATAACAATTAATATTTTATTTTAAACCGGCACAATAATCTTATGAATTGAATTGAAATGTATTTTTTAAAATAAATTTTATTTTATTATTATTATAAAAAATATTTTTTTGGGATTTTCCATTTTCCTCTCCCTTCCAATTGGCCCCCCTGGCGCCCCCTGGTGGCCCCCCGTGGGGCCGCGGCCCCCACTTTGAAAACCCCTGCCCTAGAGGGTGCTACTGAGTCGGCATGCTGTCATAACTACAGCTTTGAGATGTCGTCAATGGAGTGTGGCTTACCAATGTCAACCAATGATCAGAGAATGACCTCTGACCTGGATGTTCTGAGAATGGCCTTCTAACCTGAATGGGGTTTGCGACCTGCTTGCCATTGTTTCGAATACTGCCACCCAGTGCTAAATGGAGAGAACAGTAATGCAGGTGGAAGAACCATTCGTTATCCATCTAACTCCACATCTGTCACCCACTGAGCCATCGATGCAAATCAACGGTGCAAAAATGCGAGAAACACAAAGTTAGTAGGTTTTTCAAGAATGATTATTAACCTACAAGTTTAGTGAAAGGTGGTGTATTTATGTCTCACTTTCAGAAACATGCATTGACCGTTTTGCACTGTAGATGGCGATAGATCCATTCTGTTGGATTGGTGATACTCTGCCACCTCAAAGAAGAAGAAAAGTTGACGACTTCTGTGAGAAATGGCGCTGCCCACGCAATCACTAAATCTGAAGTGGAAAGGCTCTATGAGAACTAATCTTCCCATATCTATGAATATACTATATGACCAGAACGTAATGTAACCTGGTATCGCAACAAAAAACATTTTCAAGGTAAAAAAAAAAAAGCCAAGTTACTCATGCGTAGCCTACTAAGCACTGTCTATAGTAATTCATTCCAACTTGCAAAAACTAGGCCTGCCTTTAAAAGTATTGATATAAAAGGTTACAACAATATTGCCTATCGTAACTCACACTAATTAAGCTATTCCAAAGCAATGCTACCCAATCTTTCCTAAATTATTTAATGTAACTTGTCCCTTTTTTTACAGGATTTAAAATATTCGCTACTGAGAACTTTTTGTACAGTTCAGACATTTATAAGAAACATCATTTACAGCTGAGAAAGGGGGATGAATAATTCAATAAGACTAGTTTACAAATGTATCAAAGATGCGGCTCAAACAGCTATTGTCTGCTGGTAACAAACGGTAAAAAACAAAAACAGCGTTTTCTTTCCAAAAAAAGCAGCTAATTATTTTTTTCCTTAACCCGTGTGGTTACGTTCTTCCATCGCTTTCCCATAAACTTATTAACACAATGCAGGTTTGGCTCGTTGTCATTTGCTTTGTCTTTGAATTCTTCATCGACTAATGCTTAGTTTTAGTTGCCATGTGTCCACAACACCAATTAAGAGCTAACTTCGGCGTTTGGGCTTATTTTATTAGTGTAGTTTTGCGAACGGTAACTTTTAACTTTGAAATGAGACGCCCATATGCGAAAGGTCTATAAAAATCTAATAAAATTAGCCCAAACGCCGAAGTTAGCGGTCTCTGTATATCATACCTTTTCATAAGTGAGCAAAATCGAACATAAATAGCTCCAATGAAACTAAGTAAGGAGGGGGGAGGAATGGACATTCGGCAGGTTTTTTAGTTCACAAGTTCCCCTGAATATCAGCGACTAACCTTGAGAAAATAACACTGTCAGTTGAGCCTTTACTGACAATTTAAACCGAAGTGATTTGCTGGCCTATCTGCTGCGTTGTCTTTGCCAGTATTCTACTCATGGGATCGTCAGTTCAATTAAATCAGTGCTTACTATATTCGGTATAGGGATAATGTTTCTGTTTTGCATTGATGCATTTGGATTCTTCTGGTGTTTTTAGGCATTTGAAATATTTGAAAAACATGAGATGAACTAAAGGCAAATGAGCATTTTATGATTATGCTGATTATAGGTATTTCACATTTTAAATAAGAACACAAATGCATCTATATATGTGTTATGAACTTATTATGAGTAGAATCGGTCCTGGTGCATAGAGCGAAGCACTGCGCCACTGAAATGGAGCAATTGTAAAGGAGGTTGTATTGCCTGTGGCAATGCCTGTGACTCTTCTGGAGGAAAAGTTACATATTTTGAATGGCCTTCTAGGCTTATCCGATAAGAAGACACTCAATCGCTTAATCGCGACGGCAAACATTCAATCACATTTATTGCAGATAGTAGTCGGGAAATAGATCTAACAGTGCTACTGCTAATCCTCATAGACTACTGCGTGACAGGGAGAAAGCACTCAGCAATCTTAATATCAGAAAATTAGCTTTTACATTACGTAGATTGACACTAAACATTACCTAAACAAATAACGCAGAGATACATAATTTAATAGGCACGATCTTTCAGCAACATGTAAGATCTGCGGTGAACAGGTCTGGTCTAACCTCGATCATCACTGATTGGCTGGTGGCTTTGTGACGCTCATCCTTCCTGGAACACGTCTGAGGAGGCCAGTCGCACTTTGCAAATGTTATTTACATGATACCACTAGATGGTGTGTTTCACTCAGCATTATAGCGATAGCCTGGTCCTACTAGGTAATGGGAAAGTGTGTGTGTGTGTGTGTGTGTGAGCATGTATAGCCTACTTCATGGGGACTAAATATCCCCATTAGGATAGAAAAGGTTGTCAAATGCTCCCTCGTGGGGACTTGGGCATGGTCCCCATGAGGGAAAAGTAAATTTTTGGGTTAGGGGTTGGGTTTAGGGCTTGGGTTACAATTATGGTTATGGTTATGGTTAGGGTTAGGATTAGGGGTCAAAGGTTATGTTTAGGGTTAGGTTTAGGATTTAGGGTTAGGGCTGGGGTTATGATTTAGTCTTATGATTAGGGTTAGGTTAGGGTTAGGGTTAGGTTTAGGAAGTCCCAATAATGATAGGATAACAAGAGTTAGGTTGCGGGTTAGTTTTACGGCTAGGGTTAAGTTAGGGTTAGGGTTAGGTTTAGGACGTCCCCACACAGATATGAATACACGACTGTGTGTGTGTGTGTGTGTGTGTGTGTGTGTGTGTGTACGTTAAATCACTAATATTTAGCCTAATGCATGTATCAAAAAAAAAAAAAGTTTTCATGGTGAAATACATTTTCTTTTCATTTTATTGACTTGAATTGTGAGTTCTTCTAATCCTTTTATTTGCCCTGGATAAGGACATTTGCCAAATAAATACAAAATTATATACATAATAATGAGTAGGCCCACCCTGTGCCTTCAAGACAGTTTCAATCCTTCTAGGAATGGTGTCATACAATTTCTGAACTGTGTGTAGTGGGATATTGGCCCATTTTTCAAGGACAGTATCCAGTTCTTTGAAGGACGAAGGAAGTGGAAATCTAGTTCACACTCTGTGCTCCAGAAATTATGTTTAGATCTGGTGATTGTGCAGGACATGGAAGGCATCTGCCGTCATCCTTGTGTTCTTGGAACCATAATGTTTTTAGCAGTGTGTATGGACCATTCTTTAATGTTTTTAGCAGTGTGTATGGACCATTCTTTAATGTTTTTAGCAGTGTGTTTGGACCATTCTTTAATGTTTTTAGCAGTGTGTATGGACCATTCTTTAATGTTTTTAGCAGTGTGTATGGACCATTCTTTAATGTTTTTAGCAGGGTGTATGGACCATTCTTTAATGTTTTTAGGAGTGTGTTTGGACCATTCTTTAATGTTTTTAGCAATGTGTATGGACCATTCTTTAATGTTTTTAGCAGTGTGTATGGACCATTCTTTAATGTTTTTAGCAGTGTGTATGGACCATTCTTTGATGTTTTTAGCAGTGTGTATGGACCATTCTTTAATGTTTTTAGCAGTGTGTATGGACCATTCTTTAATGTTTTTAGCAGTGTGTTTGGACCATTCTTTAATGTTTTTAGCAGTGTGTATGGACCATTCTTTAATGTTTTTAGCAGTGTGTATGGACCATTCTTTAATGTTTTTAGCAGTGTGTATGGACCATTCTTTAATGTTTTTAGCAGTGTGTATGGACCATTCTTTGATGTTTTTAGCAGTGTGTATGGACCATTCTTTAATGTTTTTAGCAGTGTGTATGGACCATTCTTTAATGTTTTTAGCAGTGTGTATGGACCATTCTTTAATGTTTTTAGCAGTGTGTATGGACCATTCTTTAATGTTTTTAGCAGTGTTTATGGACCATTCTTTAATGTTTTTAGCAGTGTGTATAGACCATTCTTTAATGTTTTTAGCAGTGTGTATGAGGGCGTTATCATGTTGGAACATGGGGACATCATGAGGGGACAGTGTTTGCAGCATAGGGTGCACCTGGTCTTGTAAAATGGTTTCATATTGTCGGCCTGGCGTTACATGTCCATGGAGAGCAATCATTGGACACAATGAGTCCCATGAAATGGCTGCCCATACCATTACAGAACCACCACCATACTTAACAGTTAGCAACAGACATTGTGGATTGAATGCCTCCTTAGGCTTTCTCCAAACATAAACCTGTCCAGATGTATTAAAAAGAGTAAAACATGACTCATCAGACCATGGGCACTATCTTACACCCGGCGCTATACGGCGATAACCCAAACGCAAGTGTCTTTGCTATTTTACACCCGGCGCATGGTTCATTATAACGCCTTGTGTTCACGTCGTTTAAATACCATGTATTCTTGCACCCATTAGAAGTGAACTGAGCGTGTTGGTCTTAAGATGAGGATAATTTTTGGTGTATTGCTATCTTGAGGCAGCAGGCACCTGGTCTAAAGTCATGTCGCAGTTGTTTACATATTATTTTAACGGGCGCATATAAGTGCGTCTACATAGGTGTGTGCACAACGCATGTACACTCTCCTGTCTGCTACACACAGGGGCGCGCACAAGCATGACTAAAAATATCAAGATTACAATGTGAAATATTATTATTGTGTAAGCTATATAAAAAAATACATAATAATAAAAGAGTCCATAGCTACCACATAGCTACCTGTGCCTCAGCGAAGGGGAATGCCAAATTAAATTGCTTTCAGCCCATTCCATCAACATCCAGGCGATGTGCGATGGTACGTGTAAGGTTACATGTATAGGCTATAGAGCATGGGTGGCCAACTCCAGGCCTCGCGGGCCGGTGTGTATGCAGGTTTTTGCTGCCGCCAGTTAACAATTGTTTAATTAGCCCAATCGTTTACATGATCTGATATTTTAATCTACATATCCACAATATGAACAGCAGCTGATGAATGTTCTTGTGCAGGTATGCGTGTATTGTAGCATTTTATCATTCTGTAATTTACGAGTGAATCGGTGATTGTGTGTATGACTAATTAGCTGATTGAACCGTGGTAACTGGTGGCAGTAAAAACATGCATACACACCGGCCCGCGAGGCCTGGAATTCCTGTAATCTTCTGGGGGGACAATCTTCTGTTACGGGACAATGGTATTAAAAATGGCTTTCCATTTGCTGATAACACCTATATCAAGCCTAATGCGTGAATTGTCATTCAATGAAAACTCGTGCACTGCAATACACGGACATTTGAGTTCTGAAAATGCGCTTCAGATGTCATTACAATACAACTCTATAGGCCTACAGCCTGTAAGTAAATAGAATGTTTTTTACTGAAAAATGTTCAAAACCTTGTCCAGTGAATATTGCATTCATTGTTTTTCAAATAGCCTAAGCCACAGCGGATTCGCTGTGCATAAGGATTTTTTCATATCCTACGGTTAAACAACAGAGATAAATGTCACCATGTTAACTGAATTTGAACTTTAGTATTCTTCGTCCTTCATATTTTTTAAATTACAGTGACAAGGTTTCCACACTTACTCTCAGCTTATTAAAACCCAGCTGATTTCACCTGTTATTCCATAACTGAACAAAACGATTTTAAAGAGAACTATACGCGTCTAATTAGAAACGAAAAGAAATTTGCAGCACGTTACACAATTAATTTTAATACCATTCTCTGCATGTTCTCTGTCGCACGTTTCACTGTCTTTCTGGGATAGTGGATTGTTTTAAAGCATTACGCTACGAGTAAAACAGGTTGGTCACATTTCCATAAGCAGCACATTATAAAACAATATGCGTGAACATATGGGTTGCCAACCTGACAGCTTTATTGTATTTAGTTTCCTCATTAAGGCAAAATAACGGTATTTATGTTATTACTTATGCATAATCAAACTTTCATTGCATAATCAAACGAAATTCGTTGAACAGGCAGGCTAATTTGACATTTTCTAAGGTGAGACTGAAGCCATCAATAGCTTATTCTCAGCTGTTGCAGGTCCTTTTAACGAAATTTAACCGCATATATTTTGTAAAATAACAGCAATGTCGGGAATTACCGGGAACTCATAGGCTAATGGTTAGTTTGAATAATATTGATCATACTATTGATCTATGTAGCCTATTCCTTGATCGCACTAAACAAGCACGAACATGTCTGTTTCGCCGTCAAGCAGTCCGCGAAGGTGGAAAAGCAGGCTTTTAAAGGGAATGGGATATGACATTTTGATTGGTTTATTGCATGTCCAAGACACACCTATGATTAATAAAGAGACTAGGTTCAGCCCATTTGCACGTTGCGCCATGCTTAGCGCCCAAAAAACACAGTCAAAATTGGACTTGGACACGCCCTAAATTGACTTTACCATGCGCTTAGACCAAGATCGCCAAGATAGAGCCCCATATCACCTTTCTCCATTGCTCAGGGGTCCAGGTTTTGTGTTCCTTACACCATGTTATGGGTTTTTGTGCATTAGCCCTTCCATAAATACCAACTTTAAGTACTGTTTTTGTTGAGACTGGTTCAGATGTGGATTGATTCAATTATGTGGTCATTTTTAGAGCTGTCGTTCTGTGGTTATTAGCAACTATCCTACCAAGTGTCCGTCTGTCCCTGTCGGAGAGCTTTGACTTGTGGCCACAGTATCTTTTTGCTGATGCTGTTTTATGGTGTTGGGCATATGTTGTCATCATTTTTGACACTATTCCTCTTGCCGCCTTAAATAATTTTGCCGTTTTTGTGACCGACGCACCTGCAATTCGGGCACCAACTATTTGACCCCTTTGGAACTCATCTTGCTTTGGAGACTTACCTAGCAAAGTGCTGCTGGTTAGACCTGTTTTAAACAGACACATGCTGCTAATTAGCAATTAATAGGAATCACCTGTGTAGATGCTTTTGTAATTGTGGTTTAGATGCTTCAAAGTTGAAGCCATTTGTCAGGGGTGTTTCTGATATTTTGTTGCCTGCTATAGCGTCCCTCGCTGCAACGCTCTGGCTTGGCTTTCACAAATGTCACGGCAAATGAAAAACTGTCCGCGTAGCTCGAAGCGTCCACGTTTACATATTTGCGTGAGGTATGTTTCAGACCTAATGCTGTTTTCTATCATGTTTATATTGAATGCAATCGCACTCCTGTAGGACTGCAGGATCTACTGTATACAGAGCCAATGTTAGCTGGTCTAAAGTGAGAAGAGAATAAAATCGCCACACATAGAAAATGCACAAATGTAAATCCCTCCCTCCCCTCATGCATTGGTCCATTTGGCAGTTCAATCTTTTCAGGGAAAAGTAAAAGGCATAAGAATAAGTTAACAGACATTTGTTTGCACGGGTCATTGTGCCATTCTTTTCAGGAACAGAGGTGTTTTGCCTTGTATTTTCAATTTGTGCATTCAGTTCTCTAGACCGTACACATTAGCTCCTCCGAGATCCCATGAATTGCTTTTTGCGGTTCATGACCAGTGCACCCATTTTCTTGTTGTGTAATTCAGATATTTACTCCGGTAAGGGTAAACGGCAGCGGCCGGGTTATTCATTGAGCTAATCCTGGATTCTGTGCGTCCTCTCTGTGTTCCTCAGTGGTCCCACAAGTAGCTGCATGGCACTTTGCCCCAAATAAGTTTCCGGTCATACTGAGCAACAGGCCAAGAGGCAATAGTTACCATTTAAGGTTAGCAGATACTCTTATTCAGTGACCTCAGACCTACGATGCTACAACGAGCGCTCAGAGCAGCTGTTGATATAGCAAGGGAAAGCATTGATATGAAACACTTGTTAATTATTAGCTACTTAATTACCTAAAAAAAAAAAAACCACAATGTAACATTCTCAGTCTTCTCTGTCTTCAGTAAACACAATGTAACATTTTCAGTCTTCCGTGTGCTTATTCTGTTTATAGAGTTCCACATAACGTGTTTAAAGTTAGTGGTTCCTGTTCTGTGGCTTTGCACGTATAACGTCCTCTTTACTTCACTTTTTTTTTTTGTTCAGCAGTTGCTCTTATACAGAGTTTGACAATAAAGTTGAATCTAATCAAAAACTTACAATGTTGTGAACCAGGATGGATACCAAAAAAATGTGTTAACCCTGTCACATGATTTGTACAAATCTGAATGGTAAAAGCAGTACCCTTGAAAGAGATCATCTAGTAATCTATTAAATTATTTTTAAATGTAACTACTACACGACCTCAACAGTATCGGATTTTTTTTTTACAGTCAGTTTCCATCTAGAATGTATGTAATGGAAGGAGCAGGCTGTGATAGGCAGCCTACATTGCTGAAATACAGGTTCTGTGCCTTTAATGCGAGGTTGCAGTAAATTTCCATTGTGCCTCACAGCCTACGTGGCAGGAATACTTATATACCACAGAACAGTGTTTGGAGAGGGCTCGGCTCGAGCCTGATCTCGTTACAGTTGCCTAGGAACCAACGATGGTATGCTGAAAAGCTGTTTAAAAAAAAAAAAAAAACCTTGACGTTTTGCCAAGATTTGCAGCTATGGTCGAAGCATTTAGGCATTACGACTTACACTAATGTCACCACTGCGATGTTACCAGTAAAATAAATCTGGAAAAGACTGCCGACAAAAAATGTCTGTTCAGCATTGAAAATGTCCAAAAGGACTATGTGTGCAGGCTTATTCCAAAATGTGTGTAACGTATATAGCACCTTCCACTAACTAGATCTAAAACTATAGTGTGCATTGCTTTTTCAACAGTCCAAAAAAAAAGTTTAAATTAGATATTTTGTAGCCGCATTAATCTAATACAAGGAGCATTTGGGTTTCGTAAACAACAAAGGCATCAACATATAATAAATTATTTCCATATGCTTTTTCTTTTACTATAATATTAACATTTTATTTGACATTGGTCGAGTGAGTACACTGGAAAGACATTACAACGCTCAAAATATGTGCGTGAAATCATTGTTTTGCTTGTAATGTGATTTATATAGTTGGAACGGTTCTGTAGTTAAAGACTTAAAAAAGAAAAAAATTATTAATGACGTAGCCAGATTCTACTGGCACGTTGCTGTTGCTAGGCTGAGTTCATATCTTCCTCAGTCTTACACAAGGCAACCGGAAGAGAAGCTACTAGTCACATCCTATTGGTCGGTTTAAGGGGTGGAGATTATACAAAGAAAGTTGAAGTAGTAGTGGGGTGCGTCCCAATATTCTTGACTCCCACCTCCACTACCACTCCTCTACGACCAGGAAGTATGCAAAACTGCCTTTCTTTTCGAGTACAAGTATTTGCATGTTCAGTATACAATGTATCTGACATTGCGGTTTGCGTCGAGACATGAATTAATATGGAACCATTAATACTTATTTAAGATGTAATCAGCAACATTAGATTAAAACGCAAAGATCCGTTTCCAGGGCACGGGGTAGAGGAGTGGTAGTGGAGGAGGAAAGGTTGCATTTTTCGACTATTGGGACGCACCCGTGGTGTGGTGAAAAAGGAACCGCACGTTCTGGTACATGCATGGGCGATGTCGAATAGCCTAGGGGCCACTATGAGGCCACAACGGTGGGCTTTCACCGAATTTCACTGAGTAGCCTAACTACGAAATTAACTGCATTTCAGCGAATAAACACGGAATTCCAACAATGTTTAAAACACTGTGTAGTGGGTGGGGATTTGTTGAATGTAATTATTGTAAATACTGCCAATGTTATTGCTCAGATGGCCTAGGCTAAATATGACACTATTTCTATGTGCATTCCACGCATACCTAACAGAAGGCATCAATTAAAACCTCGCCCCGTCAGATTCATTGAAATTGTTTGGCTGCATGTTTATTTTTGATAATTTGATTTCACATTCGGTCAGTTGTGTTTGGTGCACAGCGAGTAAAGCGCACTTAAAACGATACATTGTACATGTTCGTAGTACATACCCAATCCTCAGTCAGACTGCAAGAAGATAACATAGCCTACAATTATATGTAGGCTATTATAGCGTCTGTCGGCCTACTGCTCCTATGACCACATAGGCTACACCATCCATCAGTAGGCTAGTATCTTTTTAAGTACTGCTGTAGACTAGCATTAGCCTAGGGTACTTAAAGTAATAGGCTATTTAGTAGCCTTTAATCAAAAAGAGTGCTCTTGCATGCTGTTGCTAGGTAAATCGTTGGCAATTGCTTGTTTAGTTAACGTATCCTTAAGACTCACGGTCTCAAATCATTATCTCAGAGATCTTTATAAGAATGTTGTGTCTAAAAATGTATCCGGTGAGGGGTCACTACAGAAAAGCGTTCGATTTTTTAAAGTAGGTCAGCTCACTCCTTTTTTGATTTTGACTAAACACGCGCAGCCAATGTAGTAAATCCATAATTGGCAACATTTGTCACGTATTTTTACGTTTGGTTACACTGTAAATAACATTTCGAAATGGGAGAGTAGTTTTGATTATAAAACGCTCTCGGTTTATTACTTGTGTTTTTTTATTTAAACAATGGAATATGTGAAAGGGTAGATTTCTAGACCACTCTTATTCAATATTTAAAAAGAGCTATGGCTGCTGACGTTCGTGCAATTTCCACCAACAAAGATGGAGAGAGAGAGAGCGAGATGTGGTTTCTCTACCCAGCATGCTCGTCTGCTAGAGGAAGTTGTGCACGATTACATTAAAAAAGAAGGGCAGCCCATGCTGAAGAGGACAACAGAGCGAGCCGAGGTAGGGAGAAGGACGAGTGTAATAGACAGCCTCACAACACACCCACCACAGCCCAAGATGGCAGAAGCGCGAAGACCGGCTAGCGGCGAGAACACGGACAAAACGTGCCAAATCTGCGGGGAAAGCGTCACTGGGTCGCACGGACGAGAGAAAGGGTGAACGTTTCAGCCGAGTTAGGGTAAGAAAGTCGAAAAATAACGGTGATTTGGTCGCTTTGAGGGGATGAGCAGAGATGTGACAATATGGAGGCAAGAAAGAGAGTTCTACTGTCGACTGTTAAAATGGCCATGATGGGTTTTCAGCCAAGAGATGGAAACCGACTGTTTAAACGACATTTCGATGGGGTTTTAGTTTTTTTTTGCGTCAGAAAGATGCGGGGAAATACAATGCCTTTTCGGAAGCAAAAAATTTGTGTTTAGGGAAATATCTTTACCAAGAAAACTAAGGAGTTCTAGAACCTACGCATTTTAACATGCTTTGTCCTTGAGATAGAACAAATGTCCTTGCCGGAATTAAACGGGGAAAGTGGCGTTAAATGAAGAGAAATAAAGCAAAAAACATTGGTTACCACCCGTCTAAACTGTTAAGAGTATTTGGAACATCAACATGATGATTTCAAGACATTTTAAAGGAAGACAGGGTTTTAAAAACATTTTAGCCTGTATTTAAATAGCTATATAACGTAATTACCTGTAAATACAACATCTGACTTTGAATGTCCAAATATATGAAACAGTGTAGATTAGTGTTTTGGAAATGTATCAAGATTGTAGCGTTTATTGATTTTTGTGTTTATATACTGGAATTGATTTAGTGTTAAATCAATCTATTGCCTCCTAATCACTAAATATTTTTTTTTACTAATATGATTTTAACGTTGCTTTGTGGTGGATGTTAGAAACTCTTACATTTGATCTGAGGTGGCTTTAATAACGTTTTAAACTGTATTTTTCGAAGAAAGAAAACAGGGTGTTGGCTTTTAACTCTTTGTGGTCAGTGTGGGGGGAAAACAGAAAAATATTTCTAAATCTTTTTTGACATTTGGTTCTAGAATTATAAATATGAAATTGAAATGTGCACATGCATACATTCTTAACGTCCATTATCGAAGAGGACCGACTGTTTCCAATATTGTATTGATAATGTAAGTGTGTATTTAAAAAAATAAAATAAATAAAAATCAAGGTCAGTGTTGGAGAACTTCAAAACAAAATCAACCTGATGACTGGAGCACGTTGAGTGTAGTATTTTTGAAGTTTTCCATACATCATGATAAACAAATAAGTGTTTTTTCCTATCTTAAGCTGTTGGAATCCCCACAGTTGTACTGAAAGAAGTGGCATGATTTCAGTCATTTTCAGTTTTAGTAAATGGAGATTTCAAATGGTGCATTTTTCTTTTGATTAAAAACATGTGTGATCTCAAACAAACCTGAAATAAACATTTATTAAGCTAGGATCTTAACTTTAATTTGTTAGTTTCAGATGACATGTATACCATTTTTATTTTATCATCTGCATAATTACAAGAACTAGTTTCTTATTGGGTCTATTATATATTTTTGCCTTGTTTTATTTCAATTCTTGATACCATAATGGTAAATTGGATTACATTTTTTTAAATCTAATGCCTTCAAATTCAATTTTTATAATGAAAATATTGTCTGGCACAAAGTAAAGATGTCTGCTGGCCATTGATGCTTTTACCAACTCCATTTAACCACTTTTTTTTATTTACATAATTGCATCATGTGAGAGGGGGGGGGGGGGGAGGATTCAGTTTTGTGAAGATAATTTTCATAAATGGTATTTTAAACCCAAACAAAACAGATTTCTTAATTGTATGAAGAAGTGTAATTGAATACTTCAGGACGTTGTGTCTTGTATAAGCCGGAGACATAGATCACTTGATGTAGCATTTTGTCAAATGGAAAACAAGTTTGTAAATGGTGTTGATTATGAAAAGGCCATAAAGACACTTGATCTTTGGTTTCTTTGACAATCCTGTTTTTATTTCAGAACTGATACGAAATCCTGAAGCATCGAAGATGTAAAGGATCAATTGCCTGGCCTGGTTTTAGGTGAGATTGGTTTTAAAGAAACTGTTTTTGCCAAATAATTGCGTGACATTTTTTTATATTAAGCATTCTGATGACCAGAAGGATGTGCTGTGCATTTGTACGTCATGTTTAAAAAAAACTTTTTAAATTTGGTTATTAAAAATGGACTACTTTCCTCCAGAAGGTTTGCCTGAAGATCTTCACATTGATGTCAAGAGCAACATGGCCATAGAACAATCAACGAGGTAGGTCATGTTTAATTTGAAGTGGACACATCTTTATATTTTTCTCAGGTTAAAGTTGAACATTCATGACATGGTTTGTTGCATGTGCATAAAAAAAATAATCCTATTGCCCCCCCCCATCTGCTAAATCATAATGCTAATACTTGGCACCAAACAATTGAGAGGGAAATGCTACTTCTGTGAGTGATCAGGTAGGGGAGGGGGGGGGGTGTTTTTGCATTCGGTGGGAGGGGCTTAAGTTGTTTGGGGAGTTCCAACAGAAGTGCCCTCTTGTGATGTGGAAATATGTATGTTGCCCTCGTGGGCTTAATCAGTGTAGCAGGGGAAAGGACTACTTTTCAGGAATTTATTTTTAATATGCATTTGAATAGTTACAATCCATTGTGTATTATATTTTAGTAACTGGGACATTGGTTATTCAGCTTATTTGGGTTACTACATTCTCCATTTACTACTAGTCCCTATGTGGTAGAGACTTTGATGTAGAATGTGAATTAAATGTAGGCTTAGACTTGGCCTGTCCACACTAAGGTTTTCACAATGGCATGCTTTTTCTCACGTCTTCTTTTATTCGCTCAGGATTCTGCATTGGGCCAGCCAAAGGGGACCTGGGGTTTTTCAAAGTTGAAGACAGCCTGGTGAGTTTCTCCTTGGTAATTACTGTGTGTAAACTTGTCATATTACATGAGATGTCTGTCATTAAGGTTGGTTAAGGTTGTCATTAAGTTCAGTTCAATCATTGTTAAAATACAGGTACGTGGGGTGGGAAAGGGGTACGGTGTAGCGTAGTGATTAGAGACTTGGTCTATTTGGTGCAAATCTGAATTTCAAAGCTTATTATGAATAAATCATAATTTTTTGGGTGATTGGAATAGGATTGACAACAAATCACTAAATTTGTGTTCAAAGGACCCTTCACAACCAATATGAATGAGTTTTATTTTAGATCTTGAAAAACACTTCAGAGTAGGATTAACTCACTGTAACAACATGACCATTGAAATACAATGAAGAACCGCCATTTTGGTCGATGAAACTGAAATATTTTGTAATATGTTATTTGTTTGACTCAAATGAAATCAATCCACTTTTCAGACTTCGTACCTTAAAATGCATCTGCAGTTTACCGGTTTGAAAAGAAAATCCTGAAATAGCCTACGCACCGTACCGTTCTCTCTCAAAGGTGCACACGTCTGTTGTACGAGAGATAACCTAGAAGGCGCACTGCATTGCATTCTTTTACACATTTAAAATCATTGACGACCATGTGAATGTAAATAGATAGCCCATAGTCATATTAACCACAACAACTTCCCATAAATAATCTCAATTAAAATACTGGCAAAAGAACAATATATTGGAAAACATTTGGTTCTGTGTTGGCCTCTATCCTTAACATAATTTTCCTCATAATGTTTGTTGCCTTTGGACTGCGTTAGGTTGCGTTGCTATTTTTGGTATGCATAGTCACATGACCAAAGAAGGCTTCGTATATTTGGGCATTGCACACACCAGAGCAGCCAGGTTACACCTGCTGGGGTGTATTATTTTTATGTATTATTTTTCTTGGGTCATTGACGCCATAGAATGTTAAAAGTGATTCTGCTGTAGAACTGCTGTTATTCTTTTTGAAAGTACACTGCCCAGTTTAAGTATAGGTCTTTCCAGCATTCATTGTATAACTGTTATGTTGTGCTCACTGAATAGCATACCTCCTGCCACTGATACTAATTAGTTGATACTAATATAGTGTTTTCGGAAGTGTGCTTGTAATTAAAAGGTTGTACACTTAACCTTAATTGCTTCAGGAAATATCTATCTGTATAAATCAATAATAAAACGTAATCTTTTTCACTGGATAAGAACATCCGCTAAATTAAGAAATTATTATTCATTTATTTATTCTAAATATAAATTTGGCACCCAACATGGGGCTGAGTATATCCAATTCCCACATTAATTTGGAATGTCCATTCGTCTGCAGCCGTGCTTTTTCTGCGAACCCCACTGCCAATTCAGGAGTGTAGACATCATCCACTGTTCTCCAAAACATGCGGTGTTGGATGGTTATTTTTTATTAACAATCCGATAGCATTATAGTGCTTCTTTACGCATGGCAGACTACAGCTAAGCTCGCATAGAGCGGAATTCGAAGGAAGACTCTTCATATTCAGCTTTGACTGCAATCTGCAGGTGCCACAATCGACCAGCAGGGGTCGCTAGATGGCGATGAACACGGAACGCTATCCGACTGAACCGTAGACTGAGAACAATATGGACTAAGTGACTGTGACATCACCTGTCGACTTTCCATGGGCTTGTGAAAAGCGTTTTGAACCGCCGGAAGTGTTGCCATGTTGTACAAAAATTGGAGCCAGAGACTGTGCAGTAAAGAGCTGGGGGACCTACAGGTGCAGCTCAAAAAATTTGAATATCGTGAAAAAATTCAATATTTTTTGTCACGTGTCAAAAAATGTAACTCGTATATTATATAGATTCATTACACATAGAGTGAAATATTTCAAGCCTTTATTTCTTGTAATTTTGATGATTATGGCTTACAGCTAATGAAACCCAAATTCAGTGTCTCAGAAAATTAGACTATTACATAAGATCAATAAAAAAGGATATTTTAAACAGAAATGTCAGCCTTCTGAAAAGTGTGTTCATTTCTATGCACTCAATACTTGGTTGGGGCTCCTTTTGCATGAATTACTGCATCAATGCGGCGTGGCATGGAGGCGATCAGCCTGTGGCACTGCTGAGGTGTAATGGAAGCCCAGGTTGCTTTGATAGCGGCCTTCAGGTCGTCTGCATTGTTGGGTCTGGTGTCTCATCTTCCTCTTGACAATACCCCATAGATTCTCTATGGGGTTCAGGTCAGGCGAGTTTGCTGGCCAATCAAGCACAGTAATACCATGGTCATTGAACCAGCTTTTGGTACTTTTGGCAAGTCCTGCTGGAAAATGAAATCAGCATCTCCATAAAGATTGTCAGCAGAAGGAAGCATGAAGTGCTCTAAAACTTCCTGGTAGATGGCTGCGTTGACTGTGGACTTCAGAAAACACAGTGGACCAACACCAGCAGATGACATGGCACCCCAAATCATCACTGACTGGAAACTTCACACTGGACTTCAAGCAACATGGATTCTGTGCCTCTCTACTCTTCCTCCAGACTCTGGGACCTTGATTTCCAAATTAAATGCAAAATTTACTTTCATCTGAAAAGAGGGCTTTGGACCACTGAGCAACAGTCCAGTTCTTTTTCTCCTTAGTCCAGGTAAGACGCTTCTGACGTTGTCTCTGGTTCAGGAGTGGCTTGACACGAGGAATGCGACATTTGTAGCCCATGTCCTGGATTCGTCTGTGCGTGGTGGCTCTTGATGCACTGACTCCAGCCTCAGTCCACTCATTGTGAAGCTCCCCCAAATTCTTGAATGGATTTTGCTTGATAATCCTCTCAAGGCTGCGTTTATTCCTGTTGCTTGTGCACCTTTTCCTACCACACTTTTTCTTTCCACTCAACTTTCTATGAATATGCTTGGATACAGCACTCTGTGAACAACCAGCTTCTTTAGCAATGACCTTTTGTGGCTTACCCTCCTTGTGGAGGGTGTCAATGACTGTCTTCTGGACATCTGTCAAGTCAGCAGTCTTCCCCATGATTGTGTAGCCTACTGAACCAGACTGAGAGACCATTTAAAGGCTCAGGAAACCTTTGCAGGTGTTTTGAGTTAATTCGCTGATTAGAGTGACACCATGAGTTTCCAATATGGAACTTTTTCACAATATTCTAATTTTCTGAGACACTGAATTTGGGTTTTCATTAGCTGTAAGCCATAATCATCAAAATTACAAGAAATAAAGGCTTGAAATATTTAACTATGTGTAATGAATCTATAATATGAGTTTCACTTTCTGAAATGAGTGACAAAAAAATATTGAACTTTTTCACGATATTCAAATTTTTTGAGCTGCACCTGTATATATGGTCATTACGTCCAGTCAGAGCCCGGTTCGTCCACTAAGCATATGAGATACTAGTGATACGCAGTAAGTAGGAAGTGCGGTTAACTTTCCCTGATTGGTCCACAAAATACTAAATATAGTGCCCAAATGTTACAATTGGTTAACGATTAATCAAATCAATATTTATTTATATAGCGCATTTCACAACTAGTTGTCACAATGCGCTTCACAGAAAAACCCAGCCGAAACCCCCACAAGAGCAAGCCAAAGGCAACAGTGGCAAGGAAAAGCTCCCTGAGGTAACTTGGAAGAAACCTTGGGAGGAACCAGACTCAAGGGGGGGAACCCATCCTCCTCTGGTCGGCGGAATGTAGGAAAAGAAAGAGAGAGAACAGTTAGGGAAAGTGTAATAGAGCAGGCAGCAGGAACACGATTACGATTAACGCTCTCAACAAGACCAGGAAGTGAGCTTCAACAGCGAAACCTGGTTCTGGCCTCTTTGACTGAACCCTCTCATTCCCTGGGTGACGCAGTCGCCAATTACACATTGCCCCATGAAACTGTACCGGCCACAGTCGGTACTGGCATGGTCCGGATGAGGCCGTGAGGCTCATACATGCACCACAGCCTAGTAGCCATCCAGCAACCTATTCAATTCAGAAATTTAAAGGAATGTAAATGTAGTCGTTCATTTCCTTGTTCTGTACATGGGCATTCCTGCGAGATTTATCCAGATCCATGCGTGTTTTTCTGCATTAATTTGCTCTGTCTGTTTCTCTCTCGTACACGCACTCACGCACTGCTAAACCCAAGCTAGAGAGGATCACGTTACCTCTGCGTTGGCTAATGATTCTGGTGATCGGATGTCGTATTTTGAGCATTTATTACCACCTGCAAGCATCGTGTTTTGCTGGGGTAGATGCGCAATGAAGGCCAGTAAACGTCCTGTCTGCATGCGTGAAAACGGCAGATTCAAGAGTTCACTATCTGTGAAGTGCGTTTTATTTTGTTGCTCAAATACACATGGATTAAGATGATGTGAATTTTAAAATGGCATATGTATAATTTATGGTTTCCTAGGTGGGTTTCTGAAATTCAGTTCATATTAAAATACAATAGAAAATATGGTTAGCCATTATTGACTTCCGTCCCACGTTACGTTACTGTCGGGTTAAATCTGTGTAGTTAATTTCTAGGGCTTTCGGACTGGCTGTGCTGCACACCACTTACAAGATTAGAAATGCCGTTCTTTCTATCTGAGATTTGTTTAAAATGAGCCAGCTATTTTTCCTGATAATACTATCATATGCCCTGATCTTGGAGAAAAGGTTCCAATTCCAACAACAATTGCATGTTCGCAGTGGCTGTGAGGTAATTAGTCCCGTTTTTCTCCTGTAATTATTGCATCCATTGGCCTCTGGCTGTACTGAGCTTGATGTTGGGTAGCGATTTATTTTGACTTGAGGCTCTCTTAGGTAAATGGCCACCATGGCACTCGGGTACTATGACTGAAGAACATTTTTGCAGAAAAGCCCATTCCACCATCTCCTGGTGATGGTTGCAGTGCTCAGACTTGTTCAATAGATTTAGCTATACTGTCAGTATTTAAGGTACCAAAAGGTCAGTGCTTTTGTTAAAACTCGCCTCGGTTGCTAACATAAAAGCTTTTGGTGAACAGACATTTATTGAGGTGCCATCTAGCTGCTGTTTGAATAAAAACAAACCACCATTGTAAAATTATTTCTGCCTTGAAGTTTCTGACAAGCTTGGATTTGGGATCTGCTCACAATAACATATAAAACCTGTACTATGCAGGTCCTTTACAATTAAATAAGTCTCCTCCTCCATCCTCAACCCCGCCCACTCAAGATACCAAACTTTGGTTAGCTAGAGGTATCATTACAAAGTTTTCATCCCCTTGCTAAACTTGAGCTGTCGCCATCGAGGAAGAGCAAATCCTAGGTTGACTCTGCTTGTTCGGCTTTGCTGTACTTGTGCCTCTTTGCCTCCACCCTTGCAGTAGCTAGCTAGCTACAAACGCTCTGCTGAAACCAGATCCCACCCCAGAGGCTCTGTAGTTACACCTACCCCTCCCCACACAGAAAAGTGTCACGCCCAGAAAAGTCCCGAACACGTGTTAGAATAATAGATATGACTGAGCATGATTATTTTATAATATTGTCAAGGTAAATATCATACATAGTGCACCTGTAACCATTTAAACATTAACCTTATTTAGTCATTTTTGACTTGGATAGCTACAGATTTACCTACAAAATCTAGTGACCATTTTAATATGCTGGCAGTAATCACTGTGCATTGGGGTCTATCTTGCCAACTTGTATAACGGCAAATGGTAACTTGACAAATTCCACATTGCTCAAGATGACTCTCTGAAAATAATATTGGCGAAAGAACTGGAGTCTTAATTTCTACAGAAGACAAATGGGAGTTCAAAGCAGAGCTCTGAAGAGAACAATCCAGCCACGTGTAGGGTTGGTGGGAGCAGAGGCATCGGTGCACTTTGCTCTTGGTATAAAATTTCACAAACTTCAAGAACACAAAATCACACACTTCCTGTGAATGGACCGTTTATCTTCACAAATGTTACCAAACTACAAACCAATCCTTTCAAGAGAGCCTCCGCTTCAGATTGAGCTGAAGGAACACAGGGCCACACGTTAAGGTGCTTGGGGTTTGTAAATACCCCCCCCCCAAAAAAAAAAGCAATTTCTGACTGAGCTCTGCCAGTGTAACCTGACCACTGTGACATCCTTTCACGAGCCCTATGTAGGGTACATTGGACTTCCTGCACGAGCCCTTCCCCAGCACTTAAACAAAGCTAGGGTGCAGCTGTAGGCAAAGTTTACACTAATTTTCTAGCCAGAGACACTGCTGAAGGCTAAAGAAGATGGAGGAACGACGTCTTGTTTTTGCCGTCTTGGATCTCGAAGCCTATTAAGTCAGCGGTACAAGCATTCACCCCCTCCCCCCTTTTGAATTCAGTCCACTGCAAAACCACCTCCTCCTGATATTTCCCCTCAAAGGCTGGGCCTAAATCTTCTTCTTTTCATGTTCTTCAGCTTCTTAGCTTTGAGGCGTCTGGTGGTGCCGTCTTTGCGAGTTCATTTCGAAATCCACATTTGGATTCTTGCCATTGCTGTATCGGTCTGGTCTTGCAACACTCATTGTGTAATGCTTTTTCTATTTTACTGGCATTGATGGTTAATGACCAGTCACCCTTCAACTCAATTTCCCAATAATGTGTCCCTATCTGAATATATGGTTTGGTTTAGTTTTATCAAAACTTTAAGGTAATTTTTGCTTCCCAAACTTAAATTCTTTCACGATCCATGGGCATTCTGAAGAGATTAAAAAGTGGTTGAAAAGCTTTCTTTTTTTCCTGAGTTGTACAAGACTGTCTAGTAAATATTTCCATAGTCCCTGGTTATTGGTTGTTTTTGATATTGGAAACCTGTCCAATGAATGACCATAAAGAGATGACTCTACTATTAAGTAAAATACGACCACTCTTCAAGCAGTTGTTTGGCTTTGTTAGATGCAGTGGCTGGTTGCCATAGCTCCCGCTTGTCCTCCAAAGATGCTGCTTCACCTGAAGCCAATGACCACTTGTCATGAAGGAGTTCTCAAAGTTTTGTAAATCAGTCCTCTGCTCTTCACATACATAGTCAAGCTTTACTTTAAAGAATCTCAAAATGTTTTATTCTTTCATTGCTTTGAAGCGAGTATTTCATTCATTTTTTGAAAAATATTGGTTGTTCGTGTATTTTGAATAAGTGTGAAGCTGCTGCCGTTGTCCTGTTCACACAGGACTGCTTGGCTTGTCTACACCTAAAATAAAAATCTTACTACATGCTTATTACCAGTTAAGTACTCAATTCTGCATTAAGGAATGATACCAAACAAGCACTAAACCACTGACTTGTTTTAGCATGGACAACTTTTATATTTAGATACTAGACCGGTATCTAGACAACAATATGAATTTCTTTGTTTATGTAACTATAAGGAAATTATATAAAATTGGCGAAGTTTGAAAAATCAGCTGACAATAGAATCATAGATGTATGACGTCATACGTGGAGGAAGTGCAAATATTTCCCTACTGTACATACAGTACTGTCTACAATATTGGTCTGTAACTGTAACCTATAAATGTGTCATTTAAAATTGGGGGGAGGCCTATCGGTATACAACAATGGCAGACACTCACAAATCCGACAGTTCTGGGGAGAAAGAGGAATTTTACTATTTTGAGCAGAGACAAATGGGCAGTTATGTTTATTGAGCCGTTTCTCTTTGAACCTGATCCCGCACCACGCCAGGACACAGAAAAGCCTCCAACAGACAATGGGCAATTGAATTGCGTTGGAAGATCAGACTGGTATAACGTTAGCTAGTTGTGTTGGCTAACTATTTCTGTGAAAAAAGTTGAAAACTGTCTCTGTTGCATTGGCAGGGTTAGACACTAAAGATTTTTTTCTCACTGGCCACCTGGTGGCCCAAACATATTACATAGCCTAGATATAATGTTAGCTGACTGAGACGCATAACGTTAGCAAGCTCACATTAAGTTGATGCAGTAAGTTAAGCTACTAGCTAGCTACTGAGATCATGTATAAGCAAAGTTAACGTTAGCTAACGTTAGTTCAATTAATCAACAATTAACGTTAAGGAAACCAAAACTTTTTTGTCACTCGAATAGCATGCAGTCTCACGACTTTGTGGATTTCAAGGAGCCAAGCGAACGATCAGAAATCTGGACGACTATGAGCGAGAAAGACAATTTGCATATTACACCTTGAAGATTCTGATCATCCGGTTGCCTTGTACTGCGTCTATGCGCCTGATTTGCTAGTTCATCCGTGCAAAGTTTTTATTGTAAAGTCACCAACCTGTTTCGGCAGTATACCTTAATCTGATTTAATGGGCCACTATTCAACATCCTTTTTTTGGGGGTGTGTTCTTACAACTTCTTCTATTGTTCATAGTTTAACCACGTAGGCTAAACTCTTTTCCATTCCTCAGATTTTTTTTCTTTGTCTATCTTTCTTTCTCGCTCGTATTCATCTCGATTTCGGTTTGTCAATTTCTCTTTTCTCGCGTGTTGCATTGGGAAGCTGCTGAAGAACGTTGACAGTACCACGTATGAAGTGAGTTTTGACAAAAAACGTTCTTTTATGAAATACGAAAAACGTTGGGAGGCGGGGCAAAAGCGGTACTGGAAACACTTCTTAAACATCGATATCCAACATTTATATAACATCGATATCCAACATTTATATAACATTCATATACTTTGATTGTCATTTTATACCAGAGTAATTTTTCTTTCACATGTTTTGAATTTCCAGCATTTTAAATTCTGGTGTTTACGCTTTAAATTGAAATTCTACATTAATTTTACTTTTCAGATTTTCAAAAAATTTATGAACTCACATGGCTCACTTGAACTCCCTAGTTGTGGGAATTGTGATGGAATCTTCTTTGTTTTCGGTTCCAGTTCCTTCCAGAAGCGGAATGCGGGTATTTTAAATTGCCATACATTTAATACTGAATCTTTCATCCAAACAAATGACAGACATCTGCTGTAATTCTCTCTGTTTTTGAGAATTGTTGAATGTATTTTGAGATCCGATCTACTATCTTGGGGACTGCTGCTGCCACTTCCAAACCCTGTTATTTGAAAAAATCTAATGTATATTAAAATCTTAAAATGTAAAAACATGGATTATTCTTCAGAACCTTTTTGAAATGCAGCAATCCCCAATGATGAATTGGGATTTTATATGGTTAGCAATGTCCACACTTTCCCATTTGGTGCAAAAGCATTGAACTACATTTGGCACATGGCATTATTTTCAAAGCTCTTACAATGGCTTGGGATTATGGGCATGTGCATTACTAGAGTTCAGTTGGCCGAATTGGAAGCATATTTGTCTTAAGGTTATATTTTGTGGTTTGATTGTAGATTTTGATCAATGATTAAAGTGATCAGAAATGTAGAGGTTTCTGAGTACTGCAGTCTATCGATGTTTAACTCGAAGAGCTCGTAGTACTGTGTTACAAGGCTGTGTTATTAGAGCATGCAGTTGTGTTTTTATGAGTTGAAATTGGAAGTATTCATCGCTGGTTAATTCATGGAATTAAAATTTTTAATGGCCAACTATTTCCCCTGAACTTTGTACAAAGTCATGTAAAGATTAGAATTTTAGTTCATCATATTGCTGTGATGCGGTTTGGGTTTACAACTTTTCCCTTTTTCCTTCAATTCCCTTAAGACCACTCCCACAACTGAAGAGATTGAAGTGGAGACAACTGGTATGTCACCAAGATGCTGCCTCCTATCTCTGGTTTTTGGCTTTACTTTCTCTTTTGGAAATGCACATTTTCTTGACTTTTAAAATGACAAAATCCGCAATGCCATTGACTTTATTCCATGTTTTTTCTGAGAAATGACAATGATTGTAAAACCAATTTACAAGTTGGTTGTTTTGGACTATGTTGACAGTACAACCTGTGTTTACAAAAAGTGATTTCTTGCGTGCTTCAAAACTTGTACTCTGCATTCTACTGTCACTTATTTTTGAATAAGTGCATTGTGCATTGTTTTGATGGTGTTTAATAAAAAGAAAATTGTTCACGATACATTTTTTCTATTGGTTTTTTTCCGCTCGTGGCAAATTAATTCAAGGTCCACAAGCTGTAGTTATTAGGGCTAACCTTAGATGTTTTCGTCGTCTTGCATAAAGGAGGATGAAGTTGTTCAAATGTTCAATCTTTGGTCCCATTTTAAAATGGTACCTTGAAAATAACTTGGTTTCTCATTTTAGGTTTTGTTGAATCAAATGACATGCTGTTCCTCATGGTTTTGTGTAATGGCATCTCATGGTCATTAGACTATGATGTTCCTAAGGCAATGGTTCATTGGGCTATTTGTTGATCCTCTAATACAATGCTGTGTGTTTGTTTAATGCAACTAATTGTTGGTCCTGCATAGGACAATGGTTTCTATATATATATATATAACTGACATGCCTTGTTTAGGCTTTTAAAGATGTTTACTGTAGTTTACCACTGCCTCCAACCCACTTGATTATAAAATTATTAATTCCAAATATTACATTGATCAATCTTAAGTGGTAGCACAGAACAAAACGTGCATAGTTGGCTCATGAATTAAGGTACATTTTGGGTTATATTGGGTTTCCTTTTCAATAAGAACATTCCCCTTTGTGTCATCCATCTGTGCAGTTGATTTAAACATTTGAGATTTTTTTAATCAAGTATACCTGGTTTGCTGTATTAAATGTTTAGCAGATGGGCTATTTCATTCAAAATGGATGCAACCAGTGGCCTGGTTCAATTAGATTTCCCTATCCAAGCTTACCTTTTCCCAAATAGGCTGATTGTACAACTACAAGTCGGAACGAGTTAAATCTGATGTGAAGGCACTGTCTTGTAATGGTGTCCAATGCTCTTTTGTGTTGCTTCTATAAAATGGCTCCAGTCGTCTCATTTCCTGTCTGAACAGGAAGTGATGGCTCTAAGACTAAAAAAAAAAGAAAGAAGAATCCAAATCTTTCCTTTTAAAATGATAACCTCCCACTTTTAGCCATACGTGGGGCTGGTTTAGGACACTATAGTAGTCCTGTCAAGGGATGGGCTCAAGTTATATTGGAATTATTAACATAAAATTTAGTATTTTCAGTATAAAATGAAAGGGGTGGGTCTTTCGTACATCACCTGGGTACTGGGGTAAATGGAAAGGACGTCAATCAAAGGCTGAGCTTTCAGAGCAGGGAAGGAGCTCTAGATGGCGGCTGAATCTCGGAGCGGAGAGCGCATTGAGAAACGCTGGGCTTTCTCAAGCCACTTTCCAATAACTTTAAAAATACGGAAAACTTTGAGCCTGCGCGGGTGCCAATGAAAGAAAATATAGATTGCTTGCGATTAATTTAGTCTAAAAATTGAAGCAGTTTTTGTGTTAAATTGTCGCTTTCGTCGAGAGGAGTACTGCTGTGCTGTCTGCGCGAGTCGTTGTTTTCCCAGCCTAGCACTGGGCAGCCATGGCGCACCTCCATTTTTAGACCACTCGGTTAACGTGCTGCTGTCTCTTATTTACTTACGTACGGTGGATATTTATAACTAAACTTGATTTAGAATGTAAACAAATTGATGATTATATATTTTAAACGAATTGTTTTCTTTTTCCGAAATCGCGAAACAAAATACTCGTTCGCCAAACTGGAAAGCAAGACTATTCTACCTGTCTGTACATTGAATCGGTATGTTCACAATTGATCCTTTTTCATTTATAATTACAATTTTATTTCTGAAATCGTTTTTAAAACGTCTTTTGTCTTATGACGCAGTTATACTCTATGGCTATTGCTGACTGCCTGCGTGTATTTTATAGAAATGCTTTCAACACATGGTTGTTACATTGATGCCTATGTGATCAGCTGTCAATTGTTTATCGATACTTTACAGTATTTCTATTGTCGTTTTAAACGTCCGGGACAATGCTGCTCTGTTTCTACAATGTCGTCGCTAAGTCGAGGCTTTGCTTTCCTCATTGCAAAACCCAGCAAATATAGCCTAACTTGGATGACATCTTACCTTCCATTTAACATTTGACAGTAAATACCGGGACTTCAGATCACCTCAAATAAGTTTTCAGGACACACGATGATGAAGAATAAAACCATAAAACAGGAGGAAGAAGGCTCTACCCAAAGCAATGCATCAAGGTACGATCTTTAAGTTTTTTTTCTACCTTTTTTGACATCTGTCTTCATTGTTTACCTTGTCAAGCATGGGTGCTCACCTGTACACGTTTTTAGTGATCGGTTTCTTACATTTACTTATATTTTAGATCAATGACCTTGGGATTCTTGAATAGCCACACCCTATTTTTTGCTAGCATTTCTTAAACTTAAGACTAGACTCTTGGGCCCAAAGAAAGCATCGGGCATTCGAATGTGAGCCAATCCAATGAAGTCTTCAGGCTTTTTCGAAAACCCAACACATGATTTCTTTCGTTTTATTATGCCCGTTTGGAACAGCCTAAAATGACCTTGTCTGATTAGTACGTACTGCAATGCACCATTTTAGATACACTGTTCATTCCCATTTAAAACATTTTAAGGGCTTTTCACTTCACACGTGGTGAGAAAAAACTGTAAATTTAGTTTTTTATTTATTTAAATTAAGCTATTTACAGAAAAGGACCCCATCCTTTGTGATTCCTTAGATTACTGGATGAAGTTGGACAGATACAAACTTGAGTTTGTGTGTAGTTTTAATTGACAACTGAATCAATGACTTTAACTACCTCTCTGATTCTGTGTATTCCTGTAAGACCTAGGCCTACAACCTTTATAGTTGAAGCTGTTGATCTCTGAATGGCCTTGTTATCATACAAAATTGAAGTATTTGTTAAGTGTATATACATACTAAAGGGTCAACAAATGATTTTTTCTCTTGTAACGTTAAGTCAAAGTTATTCCATTATATGGTGATGTAAACAGGTTTTAGTGACTAAAGTTATAACATCTGAACGTAATTTAAGAAATGTAAACTATTTTTAAATGTTTTTGTTTTTTTAAACATTTCTTTTATCCAGATATTTTCAATGTGGTCAGCAAAGTGATTTTGTCACCATTTTTGTAATAAATGTACATTTTGTATACGTTTTATGCATTCCTATGTCTTATGCGAAAATGACTTAGCAATTCACAAGCATATGTGTAGTTGTGTAAGGTGTGCTTTTACCAAATGTATCTTCATACATTCATAAAAACAGTGGTATGACAAGCACATGGCCATACTTTCAATTCACCATATTTTAATCATGGAAAGGTTGTAGTTGGGTCATATTTATTGCCTGCAACTGCATCCTTTATGTACACTGGCCAGGTTAACCCTACTCAGTTACTTTAGCTGGTCTTGACTACAGTTAAAACACTGTGTGTGTGTGTGTGAGAGAGAGGGGGAGAAATTTCTCCTCGATTTTTCATTGATAAAGCACTGTAATGATTGCCATGAGGAAAGTTTCACAATTTAGTGAATGTTATGGAGTGTCTGAAGATATAAATGTATTGCAATCATGTCAGTCAAGACTTAAGTGTGTATGTGTGTGTGTATGTATGAGTGTGTGTGTGTGTGTGTATGTGTGAGTTTGTGTATACACAATAATAACTCATTATCTGGTGTATGGTATAAGAGACTGAGTGCTTCTAAATAATGGTGGTCACAAACTATAGGTCTATAGAATAGCATGGTTAGTGGACATATGCTTTAGTACTGCTGAGTAGTATTTTACTTCCAAAGTAGGAATCAACCTGAAAGAACAGTGGATCACATCAGTCAGTCAAGGCTCCCTTAGAGTTTAGTGGAGTAGTTGTGGGATTTTTGAAGCTGAATGCTTAATCCCAGTGGACCCCAACCCTGTTCCTGGAGATCTACCATCCTGTAGGTTTTCATTTCAACCCTAATTTGGCACACCTGATTTCACTAATTGACAGCTCCAGGAGATCACTAGCTGTTGAATGAGGTGAGCTTTATTAGGGGTGGATTCAAAACCTACAGGATGGTAGATCTCCAGGAACAGGGTTGGCGACCACTACTTTAACCAGTTGCTTGAATAAATGGCCACTCTTCAATAGAAATAAGTGAACACTTGGGTACTAACAATGCCCTATCTATTAATTCCACATGATGTCGTCTCCCATATTACATGTCTGGGCTACTCGGAGTAAAACCATAGATATTATAATGCAGATATATATATATTTTTAAATGCTGCCCATGTGTTGATTTCCTGTTCTATTAGCCAATGAGAAAGAGGTGAGATGTGAGATTTGCACCACCTCTTCTGCAGTAATAGAGAACAACACTGTATTGATGCTTCACTTTGTAAAAGTTGTACATGCATGGGTGATTTCACCAAATTTGATGGAATCCACTGTGCAGTAGCGATACACCTAAGCTACATGAGTGATTTTAGCAAAGATTTTTCCAAAAGTTTTGTTTATTGTACCTGGTGAATGCTTATTTGCTGTCTTGGCTTGGTCAGAAAGCCAGCCAGGATGGAAAACAATCAGGTTTTCTTTAAAGGGTAAGTACACTCTAGATCACTTTTTTTTTCCTGCTGTAAACGTGTTTGTAGGCCTACCTTATAATGAAACTTATTCATGCATTCTGTTATTTAAACAATTATGAAATAATATTGTATATCATAAGAAACTCGTAGAAAAGCATCTTTGTGCTGCCCCTAACGGTTGAAATTTCCTTTCTGCTCCCCGCACTGCCCCCGCCTCAATCATGATGTCAGAGTACCTTTTTGGAGGTACCTCTATGTCATATGGATAATTGTTGTCACCCACAACGGAAGCAGCCGGCACCTGATTGGTTAGACCCACTACGTTACTTTCGCTTCAGATCCACGTTTTTAAACCGGAACAACGTGGCGTCCTGTTCATACTCTTATTCCACCTAAATAGTCCACTAAAATATGTTTCTGAAAATATTTGAGGTTGAGAAATAGGCCTTGTAGTTGCTTAATCTTGATTCATATTTGATGTGCAACGTCTTGTTTGACAGTTTGATCGGAGTTATATGAAATTATTTGTACAATGTACGTTCATTTATGCAAATGACAATGGACACAGATCCTCCGCCCCCACCTCTCCCTCGCTCACCCCACAAAGTATTTTTCAAAATTGTGTAGTAGGCGGAGACAGTGGATGTACTTACTCTTTAAAACACTTCCAAAAAGGTAAGTATTTATTGATTAGGCTACCTAGCATGTCTTCTCACAATCTTGAACATCACACAAACTTTCCTTTTGAATTCCACATTTGGGGGGACGAAGGCCAACGCCTGTTTGACTCTTAACCTCTGTTGGAATTGAATTTACACCAAAGTTTTATTGCATGGTCAAACTGCCAAACTTTCATCTGACTTTTGTTGACATTAAATATTGCATTTCTTGCTCAACAAATGGATTGCATGTAGTCTGAAATACCTTCAGTCTTAAGATTTCTGCTTGAACAAGAATCAATGTGCTGTATGCATATGTTTATAAAGCCATAATATAAAATCAAGCCGTGCAATCTGTTTTACATTTATTGGGAAGACTTCATCATTCAACATGTAAGGAACATGTTGAAGGTAAAGAGACTGCTCAACAACCATTGGAAAACAATTCCCCTGAAGGGTTAATTTTTTCAATGTTTAAACTGCTTATTTTTGCGGCAGCCATTTTATAGCCAGAGCTGCATAAAGAATTATAACCAACATTGAGGCTCACAGCTTATTAACTATATTCATGCTTTTGCCAGAAAGATAACGCATCCTTTTCCCTGAGGAAAAACTCTTGTATATGAGCTCAGGATTTTCTAACCAGTGTTATTGCATTTCATATTACATTAAATGGCTGCACGTCCACTTCAAAGTCACAAAATGGCTCTTGCTTTGTGCCGCATAGCTAGTCAGACATGCTGCATTACTCTGGTGTTCTTGGAACTACAGGAAGCTGGAGCAGGAAGTGGCTCAAAGGTCATTTGGGTATGTTGTGAATAGGGATTGGATGGCTTCCCTCACATAGCAACTTGACAGCCAATAGAAATTCAGTAGCTGTATGTCCCACCCACTTCTCACCTCACGCCCATATTTGGGAGAAGCAGCCTGCCTGCCTTCTGTGGTAGTGGATACAGCTTCTTTCAGGCACACGGTCAGGTTTTGTGGCTCAGTTTTTTCAATTCATTATAATTTTTACAATAAACAAACTAAATATTTAAAACTTAAAAGTTAATGTACAAAACACAATCCAAACAATTTTTTTGTTTTTGTACGAGCAATTTGTCAGTGTATTGCATTGTTCTGAAGTGCATGAATTACACCTCTTTTAGCTCTTTTTAACATGCGGGCTAAAACTATCTTAAGCGTTTGCCTCCTGTAATGTTTTGTATGGAGATGAGACACTGTTGGGTCTAAAGCAAAGTGCAAGAAATGCAAGACATGGAAGAAGATGTTTATTAAAGGTTTAATTGCACATTACATTAATTACAAACCCACTCTCACCTGATAACTTGAGGCTGTGTGAATTGGCATGTTTAAAATCTATTTAAAAGTGAAGGATCCGGCTGCACATTAAGAAAGTAGGATGCATGAAACCCTGTTGTTAATTTAAGGTACTACAAGTATACAGACACTGGGAATGTAGGATGCATGATGCAACAGCAACACAGGTTCACATTTTATTTGCATTTCTTAAGTCGGATACAAAATATTGAAATAATTTGAACCGAGGTTGCGATTCAATGTTTGTAATTCTCAAAATATTCTTGGAGGGTAATTACCCTGTATTCATCTTGGCATCTGCAAAGGTTCACATATCCGTATTCTTGTCTGCCATGAGAGACGTGTTCTAATATGGTCAATGCATATTTCTTAAGTAAACGGACAAGTTAAAAGTTCACAGTACAACAAATATGAATGAGATGTATATATTCTTTTTAAGAAAAGTCAGGTGTGTTAAATGGAAAATAAGAATTGTAAGTACATAAATATATTTAGTGGCTGTTCATAAAATGATGAGGGGTTATCTGTTATTTGTGACCTAAAATGACAACTGACAAAAATGTGAACGAGGCGATATTGGGAAGATATTTTTAGATAATTTAAGTAAGTCACTACTGTCATGCTAAATTGATTTGACCATATGTTGCCTGTGGTTTACCAACCGTTTTATTTTTGATCAGAATGTATATGCTTTATCTTTGTATTCCATGTGTTTATATGGTTTACATTAAGGTAGATGTACGAATAGGTGCCAGCATTAAAAAATTTATTGCTCACAGAGGTTCTACTTAGCTGAGGTTTTTTATTTAATTTTATTTAATTTTTTTAATTTATAATTTTTAATTTTTATTATTTTTTTAATTTTAATTTTTTAAATATTTTTACATTTTATTAATGTGCTGGCTTTCTGATTTATACAGGGATTGTTTGTGCTCCATGTCCAAGGGGACCCTTGGCAAAAAAGAAAGAGTTTTAAAAAGTTCTTTGTTTATATTTCGATGTTTCATAAATCACACATTTTAGACTTTTAAATAAGATGGACTTCATTTAACACCTCCTGGTTGATCTTGCAATCAGTGTAATTATTAAATGTTTACTCGGCTATGCATTTTATACAGATCCAAAAAAAACATGCTTCCATGTTGTAGTGTAAATGAAGACTCTCCTCTATAGCCTGTAGTGGGTGCCAGATAAGGTTTAAACATTTTAACATTTTTTTTCACGTGTATTATTACATGCATTTATACAGCTGGATACTTGCTGTAGCAATTCAGGTTAAGCACCTTGCTCAAGAGTACAACGGCAGTGCCCCACCTGGATATTGAACCCGCAACCCTTACAAAGTTACAAAAGCTGGTTTGCTAACATTACCTGACACTGCTGTCGTAGTAAGGGGTCTTCAGCTAGGCAATGGTAGTTTTTGGGGATCTTGAGATGAACAGATTTCCGACCGTTATTAATTCTCCCCTTTTCATTGGAACGGTCACCTTGGTTACCTGCAATGAAACTGTATAACTAATGCTATAAATAGCACTGCCTGACCAAGCTTTAGCCTGTGACTCAGTCATCATAAGCTTACATTCCTACAGGTGCCACAATTGGCCAAAAGGCCACACTGACAGGTGTTCAGGTGTCTATTTTCTGTCTGGTTCAATTTGACCAGTCATCTGTTCAGAGGTTACATCAACACCAAGCGTGAGGTGACGGCTTCTCCCCCTAGCACCACCTGACCCAGGCTCACGTTAAATATTGTCATGGGCTGGAAGAGGGTTCGGTACTGTGGCTTAAGTCTGATCGAATCCAGCTTGGAGGCCCTTCTAGAAGCCTTCTGTGCTGTGGCGGGAGTCTATCTGCTGCCCCCTTCTGGCATTTCTCATAAATTTCTCTAAGAAAGTGGAGCGACTTCTTATGGGCCCCAGCCCCCATTTGTATGATTAGATCCTGGAAAGGGCTATTGTAATGAGAGCTCAGAGCTCATTTATTATTTATGTTCATTCAGTGTTTAAGATTGCATGCATCTTTTCAAGGGAAGACTTTATAAATTCATAAATCCATTAAACGAGTCTGGTGTAATCCGCAGTGCATTTGAAACTGGCTCTCCGAGGTGTTTTTTTGTATTCAGTTTGTGCCGCTGCCAACATCACAGATAGCCTGTACCCACACAACTCATCCCACACAACCCGATAGCCTGTACCCACACAACTCATCCCACACAACTCGTCCCACACAACCCGATAGCCTGTACCCACACAACTCATCCCACACAACTCGTCCCACACAACCCGATAGCCTGTACCCACACAACTCATCCCACACAACTCATCCCACACAACTCATCCCACACAACCCGATAGCCCAGGGGTGGCTAATTCCAGGCCTCGCGGGCCGGTGTGTATGCAGGTTTTTGCTGCCGCCAGTTAACAATTATTGAATTAGCCCAATCGTTTACACGATCTGATATTTTAATCTACATATCCGCGATATGAAAAGCAGCTGATGAATGTTCTTGTGCCGGTATGCGTCAATGCGTGTATTGTAGCATTTTATCGTTCTGTAATTTACAAGTGAATCGGTGATTGTGTGTATGACTAATTAGCTGATTGAACCGTGGTAACTGGTGGCAGTAAAAACATGCATACACACCGGCCCGCGAGGCCTGGAATTGGCCACCCCTGCGATAGCCTGTACCCACACAACTCATCCCACACAACCCGATTGCCTGTACCCACACAACCCGATAGCCTGTACCCACACAACTCATCCCACACAACCCGATAGCCTGTACCCACACAACTCATCCCACACAACCCGATAGCCTGTACCCACACAACTCATCCCACACAACTCATCCCACACAACCCGATAGCCTGTACCCACACAACTCATCCCACACAACCCGATAGCCTGTACCCACACAACTCATCCCACACAACCCGATAGCCTGTACCCACACAACTCATCCCACACAACCCGATAGCCTGTACCCACACAACTCATCCCACACAACCCGATAGCCTGTACCCACACAACTCATCCCACACAACCCGATAGCCTGTACCCACACAACTCATCCCACACAACCCGATAGCCTGTACCCACACAACTCATCCCACACAACCCGATAGCCTGTACCCACACAACTCATCCCACACAACCCGATAGCCTGTACCCACACAACTCATCCCACACAACCCGATAGCCTGTACCCACACAACTCATCCCACACAACCCGATAGCCTGTACCCCACACAACTCATCCCACACAACCCGATAGCCTGTACCCCACACAACTCATCCCACACAACCCGATAGCCTGTACCCCACACAACTCATCCCACACAACCCGATAGCCTGTACCCACACAACTCATCCCACACAACCCGATAGCCTGTACCCACACAACTCATCCCACACAACCCGATAGCCTGTACCCACACAACTCATCCCACACAACCCGATAGCCTGTACCCCACACAACTCATCCCACACAACCCGATAGCCTGTACCCCACACAACTCATCCCACACAACCCGATAGCCTGTACCCCACACAACTCATCCCACACAACCCGATAGCCTGTACCCCACACAACTCATCCCACACAACCCGATAGCCTGTACCCACACAACTCATCCCACACAACCCGATAGCCTGTACCCACACAACTCATCCCACACAACCCGATAGCCTGTACCCACACAACTCATCCCACACAACCCGATAACATCTTGAGTATTTTAACGTCTGAGAAACCGACTCACCTTTTAAAAGAGGATTTATTGAGCCTGAAGGGGGTTGGCTTAGGCTGTGTGTGAACAAGTGAGTTTGTAAGTAATATCTCACATCCTCTTTGGTCAATCCCACTAGATAGAGGGAGTTATTGAAAACCATTTAAATTGACAGCACAGCCTGCATTTTCAATTATGGCACACAAGGTCTTGAATGAGAATATTGCCATTTTTGATGTGGAATATTCTGTATCGCCACCTCCCCACAATCCTTTTCAAAATGAAGGTGAACAGACTTGCATCAAGTATTATGCAGCCTACGCATGGCACAGCACAAGGTAAAATGAACATGAGCGTAAGCGTTCATTACAGTACTAGAGCGTTCATTACAGAGTATCTCACAAATGGTAGAAACTATTTTACAATGCAGGTTACTCAAAGGTGTTTTATTTGGGGTTTTTTGTAGCAATTCTGCTTCAGAGGAGTCCAACCACTCGGCCTCTGAGTCCGGGAGCCAATCGCAGAGCGAACAGGGCAGTGCGAGGGCACGGTCCCACCACTCAGAGTCCAACAGCACTTCGGACTCGGAGAGCCGGTCTGAGTCGGGTAGCGAGTCCGCCGGCTCAAAGTCCCAGCATGCCTCAGCGGAGGTGAAGGATAAACCAGTCAGGAAGAAGGATAAACTGGCTGACGTCAAAAAGGTACCCGGTGCTCCTTGCCTAAATCCTGATGTTTCTCAATCAATGCTTAATCTCATTTCTGACTGCTGTTGTACGGTGGTTTAATCTCCCCACCGTACCGTGCAAGATTGTTAACCTAGCGATCTCCGGTTCTGGAGCGCCACAGCGCCTGCAGGTTCTCCTCCAGTCCTGGAGGTCCACAGTGTTTACATGTTTTTGTGGCTTCCTTTTAATTGACAGCCAGTTTAGGCCTTGGACTGAGGGGGCTTTAACAAGCTCTTGAGGGGTTATTTTCCCTCTTAAGCCACATTATGTCAAATAGCTATGCATGCCATGGTGAATAAAAGTTCTATATTCACATTGGGCTATATTGCAAGCAATTGCATAAAGATATTATTTTTTAACTGATAAAACTAAAGTCTGAGGTGAATCAATAGGCTCCTAATTGCTTTGCAACTGATAATGAGCCAAACCTGTGTTAAGTTAACATTTCACTGTATTGTGAAAAATGAACAGCTTGTTAAAATTCTAGGATTGCAGTTTTGGGTGGAATGAAAACCAGCATACACAGGGGTCCCCCAGAACCGAGTTTGGAGCAGTTATCCTGCATTAAAAAATTTCATAAATATTTCACATGAATAAAATGATTCAATATCATTATTCACAAAATTCCATAAAACGATTGAATTTAAAAATATTATACTGATTAGATGCCTTTGCTGTCCTCAGGTAAGGTAATTTCTTTTCCATTGAGAATGCTCTACAGCAAAGAGGCGCAATTCAGAAATAATGTATGTTCATTTTAGAGCATGGCTATGAGCATGTGAATGGAGCTTGGCTCACGGAATAGTGCCTCAATGAATTGAAAGGTGTTTTAAATCAATCCTCTTCTGCACATTTATGGTAACCGTTTTGGTAATGAGGTTGCCATGGAGAAGCTGAGGTCATGAGGCACACCCCTCCCTTCTTGTTTACAGATGTGGGAGGAGCACCCGGATGTTTATGGGGTCAGACGCTCAAACCGTAGCCGGCAGGAACCAGCTCGGCTGAATATCGGAGTAGAGGTAAGGGCCAGTCGAGAAAGGGCAGTGCCTACTCATTAAGTCCCACATCATGCTTAATGAAGCTCGACCCAAATTTGAATGTCTCTAATGAGAACTGAAAACCACTGAAACCTATTAAATAAGTTCTTTAATGTGTGGTCCTGTTAGGGGGATTATGGAGGTTTTTCCTCCTCTTTGATCATGTGCCTGATCGAATGTTAAACATGAGCCTGCAGCACTACATGGATCCCTTCTGTTTAGTGAGGGTGTATTTCAGTTTAAATGTATGATTACTGTTTAATACATTTATGTGTAAGCCTATACATTTAGTTCTATATGGGCACATTTTTCATTAGAAATGGATACTTCTGTTTAGTGAGGATGTATTTCAGTTTAAATGTATGATTACTGTTTAATACATTTATGTGTAAGCGCATACATTTAGTTCTATATGGGCACATTTTTCATTAGAAATGGATACTTTTGTTTTGTGTGGATGCATTTCAGTTTAAGTTGGTAGGCTAATGTTGTCTGCGTGTAGTTTAGATTAAATTGGGAGGGTAGTTTTGCGAGTTTTTGGTACTTCCGGTTAATACAGTAGAGCCGTTCGTTTGGTTGATTCTTTCGAACTACCCGAGCCTCATCTTTTTCTCCCAGCGGTGCGAGCTGGAATTTGAAGCTGTTTCAGACAGCAGAGTCTAGCTGGTTGCAATTTAGCAAATGAAGTTAGTAAACTAGCTTTGATATTTTATTCAGACCTAAATCACCTGATTGATGCTCATTTTTAATGGCCTATGCTCAATGTTTTCTGTTCACTCTCCTTACTTTTCAAGCTAGTTTGCAATCGCATCCAGTTTACACACACACACACACACATTTTGCTAAAACTGCATTTATAGCAGTGGATTAATGTTTATAAGTTCTAAACAGCATTGCGTTTGCCTTTGAAGTGTGTAATTCTATGTATCCCGTGACACACTGGGGCTGTGTTTGTGTTTTTGTGGGTGGGCTTGCAGGGTAGCAGCGATTCGGAAAGCGAAAGTCCCAAGCGGAAAGGACTCCGCCAGAAGAAGAGAGAGTGAGTATCGATGGCCAGGATGGCATTGGAATGAGTCACATATTTGCATATTGATTTTAATTTTGGCACCTTTTTCATCGTACTGTCAGCTTGCGCTACATCACTGTAAGTGTGCTTCTGTTAGAGCCAAAATGGCTGCATTCTGTCATTAACCTGACATGTGAGGAATGCAGGCCTTCCTGCTGAAGGCTCACACAATCTCTAAAGGGAGAAAAAAACGACAGACAGAAACGAAAGCTCATTTCAGTGCATGTCTTTGTGTGTCGAATAGTATATGTATTTTGTTTTGTAGTTTTTTAAATATTGTTATTAATTATTTTTATGAGATGCTGACATGTCTTGCATTATAAAGGTGTTTGTTCATTTTGAGAAATGGATGAAGAATGTCCCTTAATCTGTGTGTGCGATTATCTGCCAGTCTGCCCATTCCTCATTGTACAGGCATGGCATTTCACGGCAAGCCTGCATTATTTTAATCGCATGCTCTAACATTTCCATGTCTTTTAAGTAGTATTTCATCTGCCAAAGTCTTCGTTTTCATACAAGGTAGAATGACAATTGTACGGATGTTTGGGGCTCATCTGAGCAAGATAATTGAACGCAGGTTCTGTGGAACCGAAGTCTGGTGGATGCGGGTTCCGTCGATCTGAAACTCATTGGATGCTGATTCTGTCGACCAAAGGCACATTGATGCAGATTCTATAGATCCAAAGCATATAGAAATCCCATTGATCTGAAGCACGTAGATTCTCTTGCACCAGGAGAACCTGCTGCTCTTTAAGTCACGTGCCTGGGGTGCACCTTGTGTCTCCTGAATGTGCTGCTGGTAAACTGAAGGTCTGGGGACAGGAAGTGAGGTAGTTAGCCTTGTGAAAGTTGAACAGGAGGTGGGGGCGTGTGCATGGGTAGGAGTGCTGAAGTGTAGAGAGGGCTGGAGCTTCCTGGTCTGGGGATACTGGGAATCCCAAAAGGTGAATCTGTGGTATTTCTGTGTTGAAAGAAATACCTGGAAAGATGATGACTCAAATGACGATGAAGAGGAGGAAGAGGATGAAACCAGCAGTTCAGACAGTGAGCAGGAAGAGAATAAAGTTAGATCCAGACGTCTCCCAGCCCGAAGGTAAGGGGTGTAGCGAAGCCTGGTCTTCAGACAGCTCTTCCAATTGATCCTGCTGCTTGTCAATCAAGTGCTACTAATATCACTCCCCGCTCACCTTGAGATTTCAAAGTCATGATCCTAAAATAGCACAAGTCTTTTTTCTAACCGAGATCATTTTAGAACTAGAAAACATATGCAATAACAAAAACTACTGACATTCATAAATTTGATGTCATTAAAATTTTAAATAAACCCTTCCATTTTATTTTCCCCATTGAGAATACATTTTAGATAAAAACAGACTTATTTTTTTTGATAAACACCATTCTGATGTATATACATTTTTTTTCTGAAGTAAGATGTCTAAAGCTGTCTCAAGGTCCAGACCAAAGGTATACGCCAGAAGTGGTACTAGATGGGACTCAAGAGTAGGGCCTGCCCAAGGGCACGCATGCAGCGGTCTTTTAACGCATTGTGGATTAAAACTTTTTGTTTTTATGTTTTGTCTAGACCACAGACCAAAACAGCTGCAGCCAAAAAGCAGCAAGCTCAGAAGACCAAGAAGATGAAAAAGCAGGAGTCTTCCGACGACGACGACGACGAGGAGGAGGAGGAGGAAGAGGAAGAGGATGACGAAGAGGATGAAGACACTCCAAAGAGACAAACTCGGCGGAGAGCGGCTACAAAAGTCAGGTGAGCGCAGGGTAAGGGGTTAATCTCACCTGTCTCCTCAGAGTCGTCAGGGAAGGTCTTGTCAGTGGAGAACAGGATCCCACCCCCTGGTCTTAGTTTTCACCTTTAAGCCGCTGACTGATTAGGCCCAAGAAACCAGGTGAGGTGAGAAACTCTGCAGTCAACTACTTTAACCCATCAATTAAATGCGCAGCAACAATGAGAACCGATGTACCCTGCAGCTGTCCAAGGGAGGAAGTCTGTTGTATAGGTGGGAGGTCAGGGCTTGTATTCATGAGTAGGCATCTCAAAGCATTCATGTCTCCAAGTAGGAGTGCTGATCTCGGATCAGGTTTCCACTGGCCATATCCTGACCTTATATAAATTATGTGCTAGACGGGAAAACTGATCATTGATCAGCTCCTGCTCTGAGACACTTTATGAACATGGGCTCCTTGGATTTGTGTTCAACTCACCTTTGGCCACAACCCTATGGTGTTCTTTCCACAAAGGCAGCTGCCAGGTAATGGGCGTAACTGCTTGTCTCGTTTATACACCTAACTATCCGTTTGACCGCTAACCTCCCCCCCCCCCCCCCCCCCCCCCAGCTACAAGGAAGATCAGAATGATTTTGAGACTGACTCCGATGACCTCATCGAGATGGCGGGTGAGGGGGCGGAGGAGCTGCAGGATGATGACAGCGAGACCATAGAGAAAGTCATGGATACCAGAACTGGGAAGAAAGGAGGTCAGGACCCAGCACACGTTCCACAGCACCACATATAGTCACAGTCTGTCTAAACCCTAATGCTGTGTTGGTAAATGGAAAATGTTTACTGTTGCTGAGAATGTTTTTGAGATGAACGGTTTTAAGCCAGCTGTAAACACATTTCTTCTGCCCACTTATTGATGCTAGCTTTCTCCTGTAGTACTGTGGCTCTCATGTAGTCACTGCCTCACAAGTGAGTGAATTGGAGTGTAGGTACGGGTGATGAGAGCCACAATTGGAGTTTCAGAATTTGGGGGGGAACCTAGGAAAATGTTTTTTGTTTTTTTTAAGTGCAGAATGTGTGTACAGTAATACCTTGACATACGAGTTTATTTCTTTCCGTGACCGAGCTCGTAACTCGGTTTACTCGTATATCAAATCAATTTTCCCCATTGAAATTAATTGAAATACCATTAATCCGTTCCAGCCCCCCAAAAAACACCGTAATTTCTTTGTTACGTAGTTATAAAAATGAGAAATGTATTTATAAATAATTAATACAAAACATAATACAAAGATAATAAAATAGAATATAAAGAAATAAACTGGTTCTAAACTTAATTGCTACATTGTTATTCTTCACTTACACTTAATCTTCGTCAGTGATGTTTTCATCTTCATCAGTGACGTTTGCATCTTTTTCATTGATTTTTGGCTTTTTCGTCACGCTTTTCTGACTCTGATCTGCAGGGCGTTTCGATAAAAACCTATCCATGGTGGTTTGTTTCTTCCTTCCCTTCAGAATTTTTCGGAAATGTGTTAGGCAATTGTCATTACACAACGCCAACGCACGACCAGTTGCCACTTTTTCTGGATGTTTCTTTTCTATAAATTCTGAAATTTCTAAGCTCGCTCGGCTCGTAACTCGGGTCTAGGCTCGTAAGGCGAAGCAAGAAATTGTCCGAGCAACGGTTCGTAACTCGGAATACTCGTAAGTTGGTGCACTCGTATGTCAAGGTTTTACTGTAGATGATTTGATGGTTCTCATTGGCTCTTCCTGCAGCGACGGGGGCGGCAACCACACTGTACGCTGTTCAGGCCAACGGCGACCCGGGCGCAGGGTTCGACCCAGAGAAGGACGAGGGAGAAACCCAGTTTCTGATGAAGTGGAAGGGCTGGTCCTACATCCACAACACCTGGGAGAGCATGGAATCTCTCATCGAGCAGAAGGTCAAGGGCCTAAAAAAGCTAGAGAACTTCAAGAAGAAGAACGATGAGCTCAATCTCTGGTGAGAGGGAGTTTGGGGAGAGGGGTTTTACATTGCCGGGCTCGGTACTGGAAATGATCAGTTATGTTGCCTGGGTCTGTACAGGGTCCGAAGTAGGGATGCACCGAAAATTCGGCCACCGAAAATGGCCCAAAAGTGCATTTTCGGTTTTCGGCCGAAAGACCTAAATCACCGAAACAACACGGCCGAAACAGAATTTTTATTTTTATTTTTTTTTATTTTTTTTAAATTTTTTTAAAAAAATTAAACAGAATTGTAATGACGCAAACAAAAAGCGCAGCCAGCACACGGTTATCTGGATAAGAGCCAGCATGTCGGCGGTGTGGAGTTATTTCAATATCTCGGAGAAAGACCCACGGATAGCGATTTGCAAAAAATGCAGTGCTGAAATTTCAAGAGGGGGTGCATCTGCAAAGAGTTTCTCCACGTCGGGTGACTTAAATGCACTTTGTGTTTTTATGAGAGAACATATTTAATTTTACAATCTTTCAGCAGGCCAGTCAGTTATAGGCCTGTACATTATTATTTAATGTACACATGAGCGGGGTCAAGTTAAACATTTTGTTTTGAATTTTAATTTATATTGTGCATTGCTGTAATGTCAGTGCTAAATAAATATTTTCATACTTTTGTAATTGATTTATTCTTGAATTGCAATGCTTTGATTTTAGTGAGGTTAGTACACAGTCATAGCCATAAATGCAATGGTTCTAATCATTGACAATCATTTCTTTCGGTGTTTCGGTTTTCGGTTTTCGGCCTTGGTTTCTCATTTTTGGTTTTCGGTTTCGGCCAAGAATTTTCATTTCGGTGCATCCCTAGTCCGAAGCCATAATTTGCTTGGGTCTGTACTGGAAATGAGGCCTTAGCTTGCTTGTGTGAATACTCCGACTGAGACCCTAAAGCTAGAGTACGCAACTTTTTTCCCAATGGTCGCATTTATTGTAAAAACATTTCAAAGTTATAATATCCCTTGGCCTTGCCCACAGAGACAGACCCCCACCCCATTGATTCCACAGACCTCGTTGTGAACGTGCAAGTCTTCTAGATACAATTGCAGGATTACAGACTGGTATAGCTAACATTACAGTAAAAATTTTATCTAAAGGTCCAGGTAAAACAACTGAATCTTTTCTGTTTTTGCAGAGTTGTAGCATAACACTGAGTTCGAATAGGGTTAGTCTGAACCATGCATTATATGGCTACAGCTATGCATGGTAATAGGCGGCAGTGTGGTATAATGGTTAAGGAACTGGGTTTGTAACCGAAAGGTTGCAGGTTCAATTCCCAGGTCGGACACTGCCGTTGTACCCTTGAGCAAGGTACTTCACCTGCATTGCTTCAGTATATATCCAGCTGTATCAATGGATACTATGTATAAATGCAAAAGAAATGCTGTGTAAGTCGCTCTGGATAAGAGCGTCTGCTAAATGCCTATAATGTAATGTAATGTAATGGTAACTTGTAGTTGCCTAGCCGGTTCTAGCTAATGCGATCTATACAACATATAACGTTAGAAATCATTTCCTTCTTCCGAGAACTAGCCACAGAATAAAGTAACATTATCAATAATGGCAACCTAGCTACTATTCACTATAGGTAATTAAAGTTGGCTGGCAAGCAGAAATTCCAAGTAAATCTGTGTTGAAACTTTTGACCTACCTGTCCAGTAGAATATGGGAGCTCCACGTCTGTCTTTAAACCAATTAGATCCCGAACATCTCGCCACCTTCTAAAATGAGCGCCTATGTTTACTCCAGTTTTCGAGCAAGCTTTATTAAATTCCCTTTTCTTTTTTTGCGTGAAATAGCGCCGGTGTAACAAGTCGCTGTGAAATTTCTAGCTGGGGAACTGGCAGTGTTGATTGGTTCGCGATCATCTGAACTGGCCTGTCTCTTCGACTGGTTCTACAGTCTATGATCATAAGCCACTTTGTTTTGTAAACAAAATTTGGGCTGAATCGCTGGTATTAGAACGCAGAATTTGAGCATATAAACACAGTGTATGGTGCTGGATTTCTCTCAGAACAGTTGTTTCTATGATTGCTAGCAACTACCGTTCCCCGATATTTTTCCAAAAAAAACTTGCGTACTCCAGCTTTAAGCTTGGGTCAGTACTGGGACTGAAGGCTTAGTTCCAGGGTCTGAAATTAACACCCACCACCAGCCAAATTCTAGTAAAATTTTGATTGTGGCTGGTACGATTTATACTCTAGCACCAATTTTGCAGGTAACCAACCAGGTTGTGCTATATTGTAAAAGGTAATGTGGCTGGTAAAATGTAAAAAATGGGTGTTGATTTTTAGAATACGCGAGCCACTTTGGTCACTGGTTGAAAAAGTGAATTTCATGCGCTGCTTAGTTTGCTTGTGTGAGTACTCCAACTGAGACCTTACGATTGGGTCAGAGCTGGGCCTGAATTCTTAGTTTGCTTGTGTGAGTACTCCAACTGAGACCTTACGCTTGGGTCAGTGCTGGGCCTGAATTCTTAGTTTGCTTGTGTGAGTACTCCAACTGAGACCTTACGCTTGGGTCAGTGCTGGGCCTGAATTCTTAGTTTGCTTGTGTGAGTACTCCAACTGAGACCTTACGCTTGGGTCAGTGCTGGGCCTGAATTCTTAGTTTGCTTGTGTGAGTACTCCAACTGAGACCTTACGCTTGGGTCAGTGCTGGGCCTGAATTCTTAGTTTGCTTGTGTGAGTACTCCAACTGAGACCTTACGCTTGGGTCAGTGCTGGGCCTGAATTCTTAGTTTGCTTGTGTGAGTACTCCAACTGAGACCTTACGCTTGGGTCAGGCTTGGTACTGGGACCGAGGCCTTGCCTAGCTGGGTCAGTACCAGGAATGAAGCTTTAATTTCCCTGGGTCTACTGGGTCAGTACTAAGAGGCTTTACTTTGCCTCATTCAGTACTGAGGCTGAACAAGGTGTCTGTGTTGATCTCCCTCAGGATGTCAAGAGCTTCTCCTCAGGATTTGGAATACTACAACTGTCAGCAGGAACTGACCTCTGACCTCAATAAGCAGTTCCATATTTTGGAGAGAGTCATTGGTAAGTTCAGTTTAGGTTATGGAATATATGTCTGTATGCTGGAGAAAGTTGTGAGCATAAATGGAATTCTGTTCCATCTGCTGTTTATTGGGGCAAAGTGGAGCTGAAAAGATTTATTTTTCTGAATTATTTTAGTTATTATAGTTCATTGCACTGTTTTCTTTTGAGCTTGATGAACTGATGAATATTCTTTCTGTAAAAGCCAAGTTGAAGTGATGTATTGTCTAACACGATTGATGTGAACCGCATTGTGGGATCAAATTTTTTTTTTCAAACAGCAACAAAGACAGGGAAGACGCAGGGCCCGTGTGATTTCCCCTGTGAGTGTTCCCTCTCTAACTATAACCTGACTGCTCACAACCACAAACTTAACCACTCTACTGCTACAAATACTGTGCAGTAGGAAAGGAAATGGTCATGACTATCCTGTTTTAACCCTTTATTAGATGGGCTTGCATCTGCACCTTTCACATAAAGAACTGTGGATGCAAATTGCCCTTACCTTGGACCTTGTTAAAGAATTTGAAAGGTAGATGGCTAGTTTACACGTAGAACGAGAGCATTTTGGGTCATTTACATAGTTCAGCTTTGCTTATATGCAAAACATTTAAAATGCATCAAAGTAAACTTAAAAAAAAATCTATTTGAAAGCTAAAAGTTAAGACATAGAATATAAAATACATGGTTGTAAGCATGTTTAATAACAATTTGAGACTTGTGGCACTGCTCACCTCCTGACAGCACACAGTCATAAGACATCGTCCTCTTCCAACGAGCCGGAGTACCTGTGTAAGTGGATGGGCCTGCCGTACGCAGAGTGTAGCTGGGAGGATGGGACTCTCATTGGCAAGAAGTTCCAGCACTGCATCGACAGCTTCAGCAATCGCAATAGCAGCAAAACCATCCCTTCAAAAGACTGCAAAGTGAGTCAGACACTTGACCAGGAACGCTCAAATATTCCACCTTAAAATTCTCTCTGTCTCGTCACTTGTTTATATATGGATTTAAGTAGCTTTTTAATTAAGCAAGCTAGCATTATAGGAAAGCAACTTTAAATCCGAACTGATAGCATCTGCAATTTGTAGTCTATTCTTGCTAAGAAACTGAGCACGTATTGAAGATGCGATCGGACAAACGTACACCGTAAGCTCTTAGATTGTGAAATAAATCGAGTGAAAAGCCCTTGTCTTGGTGCCAGGTTTTGAAACAGAGGCCAAGGTTCGTCACCTTGAAGAAGCAGCCATCTTACATTGGAGGGGAGAATCTGGAGCTGCGTGATTATCAGCTCGCTGGCCTGAACTGGCTTGCTCACTCCTGGTGCAGGTAACGGCCAGAAAGTTGTACGCTTTATAGAAGAGTGGAACACCATATCCTACACATTTATATGGGGATGCCCTCCAGAAGTCTTGGTGAACATAGCATTCCATAAGTAATACACCAATAATAAAGAGTGTAACTAGATTATTTGTGTAAGGACAGTTTTCTCCTGGTCCAAAAATAAGTACGGTCAGATACCATATTTAAAAAACGAATGATGACGCGTATGTGTCACCAGCAGTCCTTCACACCCAGAACACAGTGTTATATACAGTGTATATATAATGTATATATATATGCAAACAAATGTAATTCTGGGATAGGGAGAGGGTAAAAGCAAATGTATTCTGTATTGGACCAAGTGTTGCAGCACAGATTAGAAATATTTACAACTGATTCCCTGCCAATAAATCATTATGAATTTGAAGTTAAGAGAGGCAGAAGGGAATGAGAGAGGTTAGGTTAATGTGACAATCTTTGGTCATTGAACAGAGAGGAGGTTATTGTCAAACCAGTGGCCAGGGGATGCATGTACATTATAGGCATTTAGCAGACGCTCTTATCCAGAGCGACTTACACACATTTTTTTTTTATTTATATAGTATATCATTTACAGTGGATATATACTGAAGCAATCAGGTGAAAGTACCTTGCTCAGGGGGTACGGCAGTGTCCTACGTGGGTGGGACGACGAACCTGCTTTCAGTTTACAACACCCACTCCTTAACCACTGTACTACAAATGTAGTTTTCCTGTTGTTGGTTGTGAGAGTTACCTGTAATTCTCCTTTTCTGTAGTTGGCTGAATTTTCTGTACTTGTTCTGTAGTTAGTGTTGAGTGTTTCCTGTGTTGTTCCTGTAACTGGTTTTGATGGTTACCTGTAGTTCTCCTGTAGCTGTCCTCTTCCTGTGTTTTGGTGACGGCTCTGATGCAGGTATTCTCTCACCTTGCAGGTGTAACAGCGTGATCCTGGCTGACGAGATGGGCCTGGGTAAGACCATCCAGACCATCTCCTTTCTGTCCTACCTGTTCCACCAGCACCAGCTTTATGGACCCTCCCTGATCGTGGTGCCCCTGTCTACTCTCACCTCCTGGCAGAGGGAGTTTGAAACTTGGGCCCCTGACATGAACGTGGTGGTCTACCTGGGCGACGTCATGAGCAGGAAGTCGGTACGGCCTCAGCCCTTGCCAAAGCGTGCGCTGTTTGCATTCTGTCCTAAAAACATCCTGTTTATATACTGGACATGCATGAAGCAACTGCGGGGCGGCAGTGTAGCATAATGGTTAAGGAGCTGGACTTGTAACCGAAAGGTTGCAGGTTCGATTCCCAGGTAGGACACTGCCGTTGTACCCTTGAGCAAGGTACTTAACCTGACTTGCTTCAGCATATATCCAGCTGTATGAATGGATAAATGTAATAAGAAGTTGTGTAAGTCGCTCTGGATAAGAGCGTCTGCTAAATGCCTATAATGTAATGTAACTTGTGCCATGTTATCTGTTCCGAAACAGTCACATGACCACCATGTGTGCATTTGCTCCTTGTGACATTGGGTCCTTTTTATAAAGATGACATTTGTAAAGTAACGGTTGCGGCCGTTTATTTCACGATTTGATAATTTGGATTAAATCTTTTGACCAGATCCGTGACTATGAGTGGATAAACCAGCAGACAAAGAGGATACGATTCAATGCGCTTTTGACCACCTATGAAATTCTTCTGAAAGACAAGGTATGTGGGAAGGCCAGCCATGGTTATCGCAAATAAAACCTAATCCTGATGGTAGTGTGCGCTCATCTTACACGCCCCCTACCCACCACCACCAATCAACCAACCCTTCTCTCTTCCCTACAGGGCGTGTTGGGTAATATAAACTGGGCCTTCCTCGGTGTGGATGAGGCTCACAGACTGAAGAATGATGACTCTCTGTTGTATAAATCCCTGATGGATTTCAGGTCCAACCACAGGCTTCTGATCACCGGGACTCCCCTGCAGAACTCTCTCAAGGAGCTTTGGTCACTGCTACACTTCCTAATGCCTGATAAGTAAGGGACTTGCACAGTGCACCTGTGATCAAAGTCTTACCTATAACCACATTTTACAATGCGCACTGCGGGTTTGGGGGAGTTTCTGTGCTTTAATGGTTTGTTAATGACAGTGTTCCAATGTGTACAAAATTAGGGAAAATACAGGCTTATGTTTCTGAGGTAATTTTACATAATTCACCCTTCAGTGATGGAGCTCTGAAACCATCCTTTGCGTTCTTCAGGTTTGAGTTGTGGGAGGACTTTGAGGACGCCCACGGTAAAGGCAGGGACAACGGCTACCAGAGCCTGCACAAGGTGCTGGAGCCCTTCCTGCTGAGGAGGGTGAAGAAAGACGTGGAGAAGTCTCTACCCGCCAAGGTGGAGCAGATCCTCCGCGTGGACATGACGGCGCAGCAGAAGCTGTTTTACAAGTACGATAGCCACGATACCTCCACACGCTGTTCAGTACGATAGCCACGATACCTCCACACGCTGTTCAGTACGATAGCCACGATACCTCCACACGCTGTGCAGTACGATAGCCACGATACCTCCACACGCCGTGCAGTACGATAGCCACGATACCTCCACACGCCGTGCAGTACGATAGCCACGATACCTCCACACGCCGTGCAGTACGATAGCCACGATACCTCCACACGCTGTGCGGTACGATAGCCACGATACCTCCACACGCCGTGCAGCACGATAGCCGCGATACCTCCACACGCCGTGCAGTACGATAGCCACGATACCTCCACACGCCGTGCAGTACGATAGCCACGATACCTCCACACGCCGTGCAGTACGATAGCCACGATACCTCCACACGCCGTGCAGTACGATAGCCACGATACCTCCACACGCCGTGCAGTACGATAGCCACGATACCTCCACACGCCGTGCAGTACGATAGCCACGATACCTCCACACGCCGTGCAGTACGATAGCCACGATACCTCCACACGCCGTGCAGTACGATAGCCACGATACCTCCACACGCCGTGCAGTACGATAGCCACGATACCTCCACACGCCGCGCAGTACGATAGCCACGATACCTCCACACGCCGCGCAGTACGATAGCCACGATACCTCCACACCCCGTGCAGTACGATAGCCACGATACCTCCACACCCCGTGCAGTACGATAGCCACGATACCTCCACACGCTGCGCGGTACGATAGCCACGATACCTCCACACGCCGTGCAGTACGATAGCCACGATACCTCCACACGCCGTGCAGTACGATAGCCACGATACCTCCACACGCCGTGCAGTACGATAGCCACGATACCTCCACACGCCGTGCAGTACGATAGCCACGATACCTCCACACGCTGCGCAGTACGATAGCCACGATACCTCCACACGCCGTGCAGTACGATAGCCCCGATACCTCCACACGCCGTGCAGTACGATAGCCACGATACCTCCACACGCCGTGCAGTACGATAGCCACGATACCTCCACACGCCGTGCAGTACGATAGCCACGATACCTCCACACGCCGTGCAGTACGATAGCCACGATACCTCCACATGCCACACCGTACACCTGCTCACTGTCCTACACTGCTCACTGTCCTTACTTTATTTTAACATCATAAACGCTTTAAGTCTTTAAGGCAGGCTGCAGCTATTGATTGTTTTCTGTTATCGATTATGAATGATTTTTTCATGACATTACTTTACAGGCATTTAGCAGACGCTCTTATCCAGAGCGACTTACACATTTATCCATTTATACAGCTGAATATATAATGAAGCGATTCAGGTTTTGTACCTTGCTCAACGACAGCGTCCTACCTCGGAATCAAACCTGCAACCTTTCGGTTACAAGTCCGGTTCCTTAACCGTTATACTACACTGCCACATGTTTTTTCAAATGATTGAATCGTCTATCCAAACATTTTATTGACACAATGAATGATCTGATCAATACTTTGACAACCATTCTAGTCTCAGAAAAAATTATTTCATTATGAAGGAAATTCTAATGGAAGTCCACACACCCGCAAAGCATTAAAGGGTACCTCTTATGCTCTTTTTCAACAAGTTAATATAGGTCTCTGGGGTCCCCAAAACATGACTTTGAATATTTGTTGGTGAAAATACCATTCAGATTAAGCATAATAGCATGATCTATACCCCTCTGTTTCAGTCATTACATTACATTCATTTAGCAGACGCTTTTATCCAAAGCGACGTACAGTAAGTGCATACAGAAAGGTCATCGAAGTAACTACAGAACAGATAAGAAAGCACATTCTTCCCATACAGTAGCAGCTATCCCTAGTAATGAACGCAATGCAGTTCACAGTGAACTGGGTAAATCAGCTCTAATACAATTCTATTCTAAATATTATACACTTGAATACACAGTTCAACAAGAACACATACCATGAGTCCTTTTGAAAACGGGCTGTTTCTGGTGTCTGTAGCTTTAAATGCAAATGAGCTTCAGAAGAGTCTTCCAACCCAATTGTGTTGTAACAGTATGTCTCTGTGGTGGGTCGGTCTGGCAGGTAACTGAAGTGATGTCTGGAAACATGACACCCAGTGAACCTAGACACGCTAATTTTCGCCCCGTTTCCAGCGTGATTCTATGACAATTCTCAACATCGAAAATATAGCTGCCTATCCTGGATAAGCCCCACTCGATGCTACTGTGACAATTTCATTATCCTCTCTTCCTCACTCCTCCTCACCTACCATCAGACACACGGACACACTGCGTTTACGCACTGTCCTGCCGCCCACTAACGTTAGCTACCGTTACCTCAGCTGTTAGCGTTAGCTAGTGCTATACGGCAAAAGAAACACACAGCACAATTATTTTGAAAATATTTACATTTCCATCGTCTGCAGTTTTTCCACGGAGAGTTGGAATTGAATCAACTTTCATGAGAAGTCTCTTGCTCAGCCCTGCTTTGTACTGACCCAGGTTGGTTTAGCAGTCAGACGTGAAGTGATTAGCACACACTAACAGTTTTTTGCCAACTGTAGCTGGGACGTTGTCATCAAAAATGAACTTGATCCACTCCGCTCTTAGGTCCTCTGAGGCTGGGGTTGCATGCAGCGATCTGTGCTGCTCTGTGAGTGTGCAGCCAACAACACAGCACTTAACATTGCTATCTCTTAGCTTCGACATGACGCTAGCGGGTTTGACTCCGGCGTTTGCGATTTTAAAAAAATGACGCACCACAGTTCTCAAGCCTTGGGCGGAGATACTCAGATGGGGGGGCGGTATTATTCTAATGACCCGGTTCATGACGTGTTAAACTGCACAAAATTTGAACTGCTTGTAGAATCACATGCTTACACAAATAGGCAGCCCACAAAAAACGGCCTATTATATTCAAAGTACTCTTCGTTCTCCACACTCACCCTGAGAGAATAGCCTGTTCGTGGAGATCTTCAATGCGTGCAGGTTTTTGCCTTTTTTACAGGTTGTGCTGAAAACTGAATGGAGTATTTTGCCGATTTCGCCAGGCTGGCCTCGAGCAGACTGGTAATTTACATCAATGGATTGGGTTTAAATTTAATTAAGTTATAACCAGATATGGACCAGTCAAAAGATAGAAATGAGGGAGGTACCAACCTGTACTGATTGCGTGGATCCCCTGGAGGGCAGCACCCAGACACGAGCGCACTACGCACCCCAGGCATTGGAGCCACCCACTGTGGCGTCCCCTTCTCCTCTTGAGGAATCTGGGATACCTCTGGCAGCTGTGCAAGCAGAAGGGGTGTGCTCTGTCAGCTTGCCCACTCCTGTGGTTTTGGTGACACAGGAGAAGAGGGATTTATTGCCAGTTAACACCCTTCTGCTCAGTGACCGTAGGGTTTGAGAAGGGGGGCTCAGTTGATGAGCTTGGATGTTGCAAGCTGCACCAGTTCCCATGGACACTACCCCTGACAACACACGGCAGGTCTCTGATCGAGAGGGGGGTCATGGGAAAGCCTCGCTCAAAGGGATCCCTTGGGGTGCGGACCAGGAAGCTAACCCCGGGCTATTTTGCGATCCCTCGGACCATCACTCTCCCCTCCAGAATTTTTGTTTGCCAGAGAGCCCAGTTGGAGCACCTGACACATGCACGTCATCCAGGGAAAGTGTGAGAGCCGAAGCGTTGGGACAGTGATGGACTGGATATCAACTATATCCTTACCACCACCTTTAAACATGGAACCGTGTCTCTTTCTCTGGGTTTACGTGCCCTGCAAGGTTGTTTGTGAATACCAATAGACATGTCTGCCCTTCATGTGCTAACATTAATTGGACTCGCAACCCTGCGGACTGTGAACTCAGTTCAGGAAGTTCCCCAAAATGGACTGAAAGCCCGCACCACATGCTGTGCTATCAATAATTTTACCCCTCAAAGGGTCCTGAAGCCCTACAAGAGCAGTCTCTGCCGTACTCTCTCTTCACATGTTGCTGTGAGTGAAAAGGCCTCAAACTTCAAATCCAACATCCCCTGAATGACACCCACAGACACAAGTGCAACAGGATCCACGCCCTGCCACTGGGAACTGGCCTTAATGACTGGCGTGAGCAGTCCCACCTGACTGGACCCTGGCTACAGGAGCCGAAGCGGATTCCGACAGGGAATTTGGGCCCTCCCAACCAGGCAGCTAAGTGATCCGACCGTGCTTCGCACCAACTGGGTCGTCTGGCTTCCACTCACAGGAGTCAGAGGCACTTTGGTAGGGGCACTGTTGGAAATGGTTTGCCTTTCATTTCACATTATAGCAATGATAATGGGGGAAAAAGCACTGCATGTTACCCAAGAAAGTCCAGAGAACAATCTTTTCACTTGCCAGTCCAGGTCCCCTGACACTGGAGAAGGAAGAGACTGGTACCATCGTGTCACAAGAGCAGTGACGCAGAACAGTGTCTGGATGAGACTTTTGATGTCTCTGCACCACAACTTATCATTGTGGGACATAAATTGGTGTGTCCATATATCTGGTTGCCAGCAGAGCACAATGGGACTATTTAACCCTGACATGGACTATATGTTTTAAGGATGGTTGATGAAACATTTTTTTGTTGTTGTTTTCATTCAACTGCATGGCAAGTTGGTTTTAGGATTTTTTTCAAGATCTTAAAAACTCAAAAATCGTGGCTAAAAATCCTGTAGTGTATGCCAGACATTACTGAAAGCCCCTGTCTCTCTGCATATCTATATACACGTACTGTATACACTGCAAAAATGTCTCTAGTTTGTCTTATTTAGCAAACGAGTAACAGAAATAAGATTCAGAATGATGTATGATAGTCAGACAGGTTACTGAACCCCCTCTTCCCTGTAGGTGGATCCTGACTCGGAACTACAGAGCTCTGTCTAAGGGCCCACGTGGGAGCTCTTCCGGATTTCTCAATATCGTCATGGAGCTGAAGAAGACCTGTAACCACAGTTACCTCATCAGACAGCCTGAGGATTCGGAGAGCATCACCCAGCAGGAGTACTTGCAGGTAGGCTGGGTGTGGCACTGGGGAGGGCTGCAGGTTCCAGACACAGATTGCGACACTAATTGCATAGTTGTCCACATTGTCTCCCAGTGGCAGTTGTCAGCATACCTGGTCTGTGATCATAACCCTGTGTGTGAGACCATGTCCTTATGTGACTCTGTACAGGACTGTGGCCGTGTCCATGCGTGTGTTGGTGTGTGTGACTCTCTGTTTGTACCATGCCCACTACTGTGACCGCATGCGTGACTGGCCGAGACAGTTAACTGTGTCTATGTCCCTGCGTATGACCACGAGTGTCCGTGGCCGCGACAGTTAGCTGTGACCGTTTTCTTGTGTACGACCATGTGTGTGATTGTGTACGTGACCATGAATGACCCTGTGCGTAGCGCGCGTGTGTAACTCACAGCGTCTCCTGATGTTGCAGAACCTGGTGCGGGGCAGTGGGAAGCTGGTTCTTTTGGATAAGCTGCTAACCAGACTGCGGGAGAGGGGCAACCGCGTGCTCATCTTCTCTCAGATGGTTCGAATGCTGGACATCCTCGCAGAGTACCTGGCCTTCAAACGCTACACCTTCCAGGTAGAGAGAGTGTATGCTTTACCCTACACCAGTGGTAGAGAGAGTGTATGCTGTACCCTACACCAGTGGTAGAGAGAGTGTATGCTTTACTCTACACCAGTGGTAGAGAGAGTGTATGCTTTACCCTACACCAGTGGTAGAGAGAGTGTATGCTGTACCCTACACCAGTGGTAGAGAGAGTGTATGCTTTACGCTACACCAGTGGTAGAGAGAGTGTATGCTTTACGCTACACCTTCCAGGTAGAGAGAGTGTATGCAGTACCCTACACCAGTGGTAGAGAGAGTGTATGCTTTACCCTACACCAGTGGTAGAGAGAGTGTATGCAGTACCCTACACCAGTGGTAGAGAGAGTGTATGCTTTACCCTACACCAGTGGTAGAGAGAGTGTATGCTTTACCCTACACCAGTGGTAGAGAGAGTGTATGCTTTACCCTACACCAGTGGTAGAGAGAGTGTATGCTTTACCCTACACCAGTGGTAGAGAGAGTGTATGCTTTACGCTACACCAGTGGTAGAGAGAGTGTATGCTTTACCCTACACCAGTGGTAGAGAGAGTGTATGCTTTACGCTACACCAGTGGTAGAGAGAGTGTATGCTGTACCCTACACCAGTGGTAGAGAGAGTGTATGCAGTACCCTACACCAGTGGTAGAGAGAGTGTATGCAGTACCCTACACCAGTGGTAGAGAGAGTGTATGCAGTACCCTACACCAGTGGTAGAGAGAGTGTATGCAGTACCCTACACCAGTGGTAGAGAGAGTGTATGCTTTACCCTACACCAGTGGTAGAGAGAGTGTATGCAGTACCCTACACCAGTGGTAGAGAGAGTGTATGCTTTACGCTACACCAGTGGTAGAGAGAGTGTATGCTTTACGCTACACCAGTGGTAGAGAGAGTGTATGCAGTACCCTACACCAGTGGTAGAGAGAGTGTATGCAGTACCCTACACCAGTGGTAGAGAGTGTATGCTTTACCCTACACCAGTGGTAGAGAGAGTGTATGCAGTACCCTACACCAGTGGTAGAGAGAGTGTATGCAGTACCCTACACCAGTGGTAGAGAGAGTGTATGCTGTACCCTACACCAGTGGTAGAGAGAGTGTATGCTGTACCCTACACCAGTGGTAGAGAGTGTATGCTGTACCCTACACCAGTGGTAGAGAGAGTGTATGCTTTACCCTACACCAGTGGTAGAGAGAGTGTATGCTTTACCCTACACCAGTGGTTCCCAAAGTGGATGCTGTAATGACTGGCCAGGGGTGCCACAAGATCTGTTCATTTCCATATTTGACATACGTGAAAAGCAAGAGAAGGCATCGCCTGTCGGTGGAGTCAGATCTCTTCAATCTCTCCCGCATCAAAAGTGCTCTCAACAGCCGGCTCAGACGTCCCACTAAAATGCCTGCTAGCTCCATACATGGAGTTGTTTTTGTTTTTTGTTTTTCTTATTAACCTAAAAAGTAGCATATTCTACATTGTGTACGAAGCAACAACAAAAAAATGCAACGAATTAACATTTTTTTAAACAAATTAAATTTAAACATTGATCTGTAAATATGCACACACAGCAACAAAATAGCCTTAGTTCAAACAATTCAATCACAATTGTTGACATTATTTTTTTCTTATCAGCTGTGTGGTTGAGAATAATTCTTCATTTTAAGAAGTTTTCACTTCATATTTATGCCAGTTCACTAAAATACATTCTTATAACATATTAATTGTCGTTTTTTGCTTGAAGTTTTTTTTTTTTTGGAGGGGGGGGGGGGGGTGGTTCCATGGAAAGAAAATTGACTATGAAGGGGTGCCTTGGTTTGAAAAAGTTTGGGAACCACTGCCCTACACCTATAGGTGGGTAACGATTTAGCCATACCTGCTCCACATATATTCATTTTTTGGGAGAATGCCACTATTTTGGTTGTAACTGTTCTAGGCACAGAGTTATTTTTTTATCAATACGTTAGCATTTTATCCACCGTTAAAACCAATTCCTGTAAAAAAAAGCATAACTGATCTATCCATGTGCAAAGAAGAGCTTATTGCCCTCTTAATCCTACATTTTGTAGCAAAAGAAATCTTAACAAATAAAGTGAGTTGTGAAAACCTGGAGGTTGCCGGTTCAAATCCCAAGCCTGGGGCACCACAGCTGGAGGTAAGAGCAAAGTGCCAAAGCAGGGGATTCAGTAAAATATCCAGCTGTAGAAATTCGGTATGATACTTTTAAGAAAAAGACTAAAATAAGATGAGTAATGGTGGTCTCAGGTGCTTCAAGTGGCAGGGCAGGAAGACCTGTTTAAAACATGGCTGAGGTTGTTGACTCCTAGTGTGTGAGGGATCGTGTGTCATTGGTGTGGGATGCATGCTTGGGAGTCTGCGATAGTGGCCAAGGTTATTTTTATTCCCAGGTTATTTTTAATGGGAACTGGTAAGGCTGGATCACCAGAGGTTTGAGCGCATGGCTCCAGGCGGACTTTTCTGCAGTAATAATGTGCTGACTAACAGGCGTGCCTTTAGCGGGTTTCTGGGTGGTGTTTTGCAGGAGAATACCGCTGTGAGTTTGGAGCACTCGCAGTTTAGTCTTGCTGACTGGGGGAGTCGCACAGGAGCCTGTTTTCCAGCGTGAAGCCGAAGCTGATCTGTTTTTTTCCCTTCCTATCTCTCTTTCCCCTCCCCCTCTCCCTTCAGCGTCTGGACGGGTCAATTAAAGGAGAGATTAGAAAACAGGCACTCGACCACTTTAACGCCGAAGGCTCAGAGGTAAGCGAGTATACCGAGTAGCGTTTGCATGCACTCAGGAAATGCACAACAGTGTCCGTCTGACATTTAGGTAGAAGTGTTTTAATACTTCAATACTCCCGCACTGAATGAACACAACTAAGCCTTGTAATCTACAGCAGAGCATATCCTGAGATATGGAGTCGGAGATGGCAGAGTTGAGGTCTATTTTTAGGCGCATGTTAATGTATCATGCGCGGCACTGTTCCCTGTATATGTTGCCATTGACTTAATTTATGAAAATATTAGGCAATAGTGCTAAAGTTTAGCCAAATCTGTTGCTTAGCATTGCTATGACAGACTCCATAGTTAAATTCTGCAGCATGCATTATCAAAAATCAACGTTTTTTTATTTAAATTGAGCAGAATAATGTATTACTTATGAATCTCTGTGTTATGACTGACTATACCTGATTGATAAACAGAAATTGAATTTGAGAAGACGATTCCTAAAGCCTTTTCGCTTATAGTGCTTATGCCGTCCAATGTAAAGCTCAACCCTGTTGAGAGAAAAGAGTTTGTCTTCGTTCTAGGACTTCTGTTTCCTGTTGTCCACGAGAGCCGGAGGCCTGGGAATCAACCTGGCATCTGCAGATACGGTGGTCATCTTCGATTCTGACTGGAACCCGCAGAATGACCTGCAAGCTCAGGCCAGGGCCCACAGGATTGGCCAAAAGAAACAGGTAATTTTCCCCCAGGGACCAGTCAAATTCCCAGATGAGTGAAAGAGGCTGGTTGTATGGCCAACAGGCTGCAAAATGTATTTTACTGGAATTTCTATTAGTAGTGACATGGTTCTTCCTGTACTCTTTGCTAGCTTTCTCTCGGGGTTCTGGTTGGTAGCAGTAGTTTTCAGTAGGACTACATTACAGGTTATGTACAACAAACTGCAGGTAAAATTTTTACTAAGGTATCAGGTGTTAGCACAAAAAAATACAGTTGATAAACACGCCATTCAGCCCATCTAAGCTTGTAATTTTCAACGCTGTACAAAGGCCTTCCCTGAACACTCCGAATGTCTTTGCTTCTTAATGGTTTCTCTTTTGCTAGGACTTTTCTCTGAGCTGCCAGGTGTGAACAGGTGATTTTCTTCACAAACTTGTTTCACACGACAGGTGAATATTTATCGTCTGGTAACCAAGGCATCCGTGGAGGAAGACATAATCGAAAGAGCCAAGAAGAAGATGGTGTTAGACCATCTTGTCATACAGAGAATGGACACAACCGGACGTACTGTACTGGACAACAACTCGGGAAACTCAAAGTGAGAGAATAGAGTTGTCTGTGGCCCTGTCAGGTTCTGGGGGTGCAGCTGTAACTACAGTGGGGGTTCAGTCAGTTCAGGAAAGGAATTACAGTTTAGTTCATCAATTGAAAAATCCTCATAGAACTTGTATGGGAATTTCTCACTTTGTTGATTTAAAAAACTTCATTATTTGAATTTAAAAATAATTTTCATGTCCATACAAATGTTTCTTTACCATCCTAGATCTGGTATGCATGGCCCAACCACTCAGACTGTGCTCCTGTCACATGCCCCCTTTCCTCCCATGTTTTACAGCTCAAACCCGTTTAACAAGGAGGAGCTGACGGCCATTTTGAAGTTCGGAGCAGAGGATCTCTTCAAGGAGCCAGAAGGGGAGGAGTCAGAACCACAGGTCTGCTACAAAAATTACCCCCTTTTTTAAAAAACAGTATAAAAATCATCCTGTGTATAAAGCAACTTACATCGTATACATTAATTTACCATAGTGCCCTCCATAATGTTTGGGACAAAGACACGTTTTATTTCTTGATTTGGCTCTGTACTCCACAATTTTGATTTATAATCAAACAATTCACACATGCTTAAAGTGTAGTTTCTCAGCTTTTATTAAAGGGTATTTTTATACATGTTGTTTTCACCATTTCACCCCCATTTCAATGGCTTCCTAGGTGTTTGTTAAATCAGGTCTGTTCAATGACTTCCTTAGTGCAGGCCGAAGACACCTGTCAGTATCTAGTTTTGATTCTAGGCTTTTGATTGCTTTTGGTGTCTCTTAGTGGTGTTTCTCAACATGAGGAATTATGCCAATGAAAGTTAAGGAAGCCATTATGAGGCTGAGAAATAAGAAAAAACAGGCAGGGGACAGGCTAAACCTTGGGCTTACCAAAATCAACTGTTTGGAACATCATTAATAAGAAAGAGAGCTCATTAATCGCAAAGGGTCTGGTAGGCTAAGGAAGATGATGAAGTTCATGATGAAGAATTCTGCCCACAATGATGAAAAACCCCCCAATCACCTGTCCGACAGATCAGAAACACTCTTCAGGAGGCAGGCGTGGATGTGTTGGTGACTACCATCCACAGAAGAATTCATGAACAAAACCACAGAGGCTACACTGCAAACCACTAGTTAGTCACAAAAATAGGATGGCCAGGTTATAGTTTGCTAAGACATACCTACAAGAGCCTGCAGAGTTCTGGAACAAGGTCTTGTGGACAGAGGAGACTACATTTCCCTTGCATCAGAGTGATGTCATGAGCAAAGTGTGGAGGCCAAAGGGAAATGCCCAAGATCCAAAGCATACCACCGCATCAGTAAAACATGGTGGTTGGGGGATGTTATGGTTTGGGTATGTGTGGCTGCCACAGGTACTGGCTCACTTGTATTCATTGACGATGTAGCTGCTGGTAGTAATTGCAGAATGAATTCTGAAGAGTACAGAAACATCTTATCTGCTCAAGTTCAAGCAAATGCCTACAAACTCATTGGATGGGGCCTCATCCTACAGCAACACAATGATCCCAGACATATTACTAAAATAACAACGACAAAAAAAATCTAAGACAAAAACTGGACATTTCTTCACTGGCCAAGTCAGACAGTCACCCCATCCCATCTGAATCCAATTGAGCACGTGATTCATGTGCTGAAGATAACTTCGACTAGCCCCTGAAACCAGCAGGAGCTGAATATGGCTGCAGTACAGGCCTGGCAGAGCACCACCAGATAAGATACTCAGCACCTGGTGATGTCTATAGGTCACAGACTTAAAGCAGCCATTGCATGCAAAGGATATGTGACAAAGTACTCAACGTGACTACTTTAATTTACATAACATTAATATGTCCCAAACATTTTGGTGCCCTGAAATGGGGGTCTATGTACAAAGAATTGTCATTTCTACATGGTGAAACCAAAATGTATATAAAAAAAATAATACATTTAATAAAAGCTGAGAATCTACTTTAAACCACATGTGAATTGTTTGATTACAAATCTAAAATATTTTTTTGTCCCAAAAATTATGGAGGCCACTCTATATATTTGCAATGCATTTAGCAGATTATGTAGTTGCACAGCGAGAAGCAGTTTGGGTGAAGTACTTTGCCCAAAGGTCATAGGCAAAATACTCACCTGCACAAACCAGTTTACATTTGCTTAGAGAAGTGTAAAAAAAAAAAAAAAAAAAACCTCAACATTAATTTATCACCATATTTTTGTGCTTAGCCAATGCTCTGACTCAAGTGGCTAATGTTTCACAGATTGTGCTGTTATACAGCGAGAAACTTCTTGAATCAGGTCACGCTAGGTACCGCGTACGGCAGCGCCCGACGCGAAGCTCAGACCTACACCGTTCCTGTCATAAGTTCCATAACATGGTGGCCATACCGCCTTCTCGGTTAATTGTTAGTTGGTATAGCGGTAATGTCCTGCCACTGCATCACGTCTTGATGAACCGTGTTCCCTGTGGCAGGAAATGGATATAGACGAGATTCTGCGGCTGGCTGAGACCAGAGAGAGTGACCTTGGGTCAAACGCTACGGACGACCTGCTCTCCCAGTTTAAGGTAACGTGCTGTTTTGTTGTGAAGCCAATGGTACGAATTTACAAATTGCGCGAACGATAAAGTTTTCTATTCAGATGTGTTCTCGAACCTCCCCACCTTAATCTCCCTGGCAGGTAGCCAACTTTGCCACCATGGATGAGAGCGCGCCCCAGCTGGAGACTTCGAACCCACAGGAATGGGATGACATCATCCCGGAGGAGCTGAGGAGGAAGTTAGAGGAGGAGGAGAAACAGAAGGAGATGGAGGATATTTACATGCTCCCCCGCAGCCGGAGCTCCAACAAGAAGGTGAGTGGGGAAATGGGAAACCCACGCACCTGGCTTGTATCCAGTAGCATTATGGGTATTGTAGTTCAGGGTAGTGAGAGTGAGGATTCACTAACCTCGGGGTGGGGTTGTGCTTATCTGCTGTTACCTGTATCGGTTTTAACTAAGCCTTTTTCTGATTGGTTCCTGCGGAGTATATATTACTTAATCTACACACTGACACAAATATTGGGACATTCTTGACATTTCAGATTTTTCTGGAATTTTCCACAGAGAAACTGATGGAAAGGTACGACAGAAGAGTATTTAATGCATATTTGTTATTTGGGTCACAAATACTTTTTAGAAGCTTTCTTTTAATGCTTTTTCCTATTTTTTTCTCCCAATTTGGAATGTGTCACACTGTGGGGTTGCCGACCAGTTGGCATTAATACAGTCCAGACTTGATAACATCCATGCACTAGAACAGTGCCTTAACAGGATAAGCCACCCAGCCGCCAATTTAGCCTTTTTTCAGCATTTCTGCACTATAGGTGTCTCCTTTATGACCCTGTAATTTCTGTACATTATAAAAACAATATCTTAGTGTCATTATATTATAAATGATGGGAGTTATAATGATTCTGATGTCTAATTTTAACTAATTTGTTGATTATGAGAATTCGGGATGCACCGTTGTATCGGCTAGCAATCAGTATCGGCCGATAAAACTAAATATGGGCACAATCGGATCGGCCAATTGTATTAAAAATAACTGGTCAGCTCCAATTATGTCCTGTCAATCAAAAAGAAAAAAAGGCTGTTGTTTATTTTTAATCCAAGAATTGGTTTTCATTTGCCTGTCAGATAAAAAAAAAGTAATTGCAGTTTTCCATATTCACCGTTTCCCCTATAATATATACGAGAAGCCCCTCCAGGTCAACAAAATTCTTTCTTTTAAATGCCGAAAATAATGCCTAATATCTATTAATTCGGAAATCAATAATCATTTGCCATAAAACTTGTGGAAGCAAAACTACCAAACAATCAGTACCAATATCGGCATTGGATATATGATCGAAGATCGATATCGGAGATTTTCATATCGGTGCATCCCTATTGAAAATTATAAATATTTAAATTTCAATTTTTCTAAAATCATCTTTTAATGTGTTGTTCTATAAACTGTATAGTATAAACACAGAAAATTCCGGTCAGACCTTTGGTACTTTGTGAGCTGCCTTAACCTGTTTTATGTGCGGGGGAATGTGTAACAGATTATACAAACAACATTTAATTGTAACAATAGAATCTCAAAAAGTATTTGTGACCCAAATCTTATCTCATATCCTTTCTACTTAGGAACTTTTTGGAAAATTTCAGGAAAATCTGAAATGTTAAAAAAAATGTATGTCCATATTTAAACAAAATGTCCCCATACAAGCACGCACACGCACACGCACACACCCACACCCCTGAGGGTCAACTGTAGCTGACCATTGACTGGTGTTGCGCTCTGTCTCAGGCTCGAGCCAATGACAGTGACAGTGATGTGGGTTCCAAGCTGAAGAACAGGTCATCCGGATCGGAGAGCGAGACCGACGACAGTGATGACGATAAGCGGCCGAAGAGGCGGGGCCGACCGCGAGCACGCAAGAACAATGTCGAGGGATTCACAGATGCAGAGATCCGAAGGTGAGCGCTACCTGCCATTACTACGCGTACACTAGGGAGCACAGCTGTACCGTATTATACTAGTGAAGGTTTTAAGGCCAGACATTAAAACATAAAATGTTTATGTATTTGTGAAACACATTAGTAGATGCACCATGCGACTTTTGTTTTAGAATAAATGCATCATCACCACTCTTAATGCTAGCAGAATGATTTGAATTAATTGGTGTGGTTCAACTCCACCTTCTCTGCAGCAAGCCGGAGTGCAGTGAGTCTCTTGGAATGATGTGGACATAGTTATTCTGGATGTATTCAGCCATTTACATTACATTGGTGACATGGTTTTCTCAAACTAGAAAAGGGTCATTCCATATCAAATCACCCTGAGGGTCCCAGGTCACCCTCTCAGATTCTCCTGAATTTTTTTTTATGTGCTCCTATACCAAACTTATGGCGAAATCCCAAATATTAGGTCTGTATCTCCAATAGTTTTGAAACTACAGCCCTTTGAAATTTTAATACATTTTATGCATTTTGCTGAACGAGCCTTTCGGTCCAACTTCTGACATTCATAGCTCCTTTAATATGGTATGTACAGCTTTGAAACTTTGTGACTATGGCTAACCATTTCTGTAGAATTCAAAAATGTAAGATCAGGTGTATCTTATGTTTTACAGTATATGCCTTTATAATTGTATTACCAAAAGGATGAAAGACGATGTGTATGAAATCTCTCTCTTCCTCAGGTTCATCAAGGCTTACAAGAAGTTTGGAGCTCCACTAGAGAGGTAAGAGGTCGCTATAACCTGGCCACTGTGACAGCCTTTCTGAAACCTCACTGCATTTTGATAGTACTTATGCCAGTCTTTAAATGGAAAAGGGTGCTTATTTTAAAAGAATGTCAGTGCATGAGCTGTATTTTGGTTGTGTGTGTGTGTGTGAGCATGTACATATTATAAAAGTGACTTGTGTACAAAAGTGTTTGTGTAAGGGTTTGTCTGTGGACGTGGTCATACGTGTGTAAAGGTGTGTGTGTGTGTGTGTGTGTGTGTGTGTGTGAGTGTGTGAGTGTGTGTGTGTGTGTGAGTGTGTGTGTGAGTGTGTGTGTGTGTGTGTGTTTGTGTAAGGGTTTGTCTGTGGATGTGGTCATACGTGTGTAAAGGTGTGTATATATTAAGGCTCAAGTGTGTGGTATCCTCAGGTTGGAGGGCATAGCCCGTGACGCTGAGCTGGTGGATAAGTCCGTAGCAGACCTGAAGAGGCTGGGAGAGCTGATACACAGCAGCTGTGCCACTGCCGTACAGGAACATGAGGAGCACCTGAAAGAGAACCCCTCCGAAGGTGAGACGGGGGGAAATAGGAGAGGAGAGAGAAAGACAGCTGAGGGAAAGGAAAGGCAAGTGAGAGTGAGAGAGCGAGGAAGGCAAAGAAAAAGAGTGATGAGAGATGTTAAAAGTGAGCAAAAAGGAGAGTGGCAGACGTTAAGAAAAGGGAGAGAGTCAAGGAAACAGTGAGAGTGAGGGAAAGATGGTGAGAGTGAGTAAACTACTGGACACGTATCGTCTGGTGCCTACCTGGGCGCGTTATGCTTCAGAACGGTTTCAGTGGAGAATTGCATCCCTGGCCCTATACAGTGACTCTGTCTCTGACTTCTCCTCCGTTCTCTCTGCAGCAAAGGGTCCTGGGAAACGCAGAGGGATTAACATAAAGATCTCGGGCGTGCAGGTCAACGCCAAATCCATCATCCTGCACGAAGAGGAGTTTGAACCCTTGCACAAAGCCATCCCCTCCAACCCAGCAGAGAGGAGCAAGTAAATAACCCCACCGCTAACTGGCATTAGCATACAATAAATATTACCTATGCACAGAATTAGCATACTGCTAATATGATTGCCACCCTCGTTAGCATACTGCCAGCACAACATCGCTGGTACCCATGATTAACACACCATTAATATAACCACTCCCTACTGTTAACATACCACTGATATCACCAATCCCTGCTGTTACAATTATGCAAATGTCACCACTACCTGCTAGCATAACGTACCACCAGTAAGACTAATACTCACCATTAACATAGCACCTTCAACACTGCTATGCAACATTAGCATGCATCATTGTTAGCCAGCATGGCCAAACTGCTAGTACCACCGTTAGCATTAGCATACTGCACATACCAACACTACTGCTAAGACTGCCATTACAGGACATTATAGAGTTTCTCAATTACTGCTAATACCACCACATCCCACTATGTCATGTTTTTCTAATAATCTTTATTTGATGTCAGATGAATTTCTAGCTACGTGTTCATATTGAAAGATCTTTTTAAAGGGAAGCTTCCTCTTGGTGCTCTCCGATGTTGAGTGACAGAATGACAGAATAGGATTGGATGGATGTGTGAAAGGGGCGTAACCCTTTTCCCTGCCCAGGTTCCAGCTGACCTGTCGCGTGAAGGTGCCGCACTTCGACGTGGACTGGGAGGTGGAGGATGACACACAGCTCCTACTGGGTGTGTACGAGCATGGCTACGGAAACTGGGACCTGATCAAAACCGACCCGGATCTTAAACTGGCCAACAAGGTGAGCAGGGAGAGCTTCAGACTCCTCCAGACACCTACTGACGGCTTTAGAGCAGTCTATGAAAGGTCGTGGAACCTACACTAGTTTACCTACACTTTTGACTCTTGTGTTTGCATTTCCTCCCTGCCTATTTAGCTTTTAAAAATGTTTTGATGTCAGATGGTTTGCGCCTTAAACAGCAAAGGCCAATTGATAGTGGCCAAACAAAGTGTGCGTATGGACGTACGCAGGGTCTGCGTGCACCTAAATGACATCACAGCAGACCCAAAACGGACCCTGAGCAGACGGTCGCCTAGGCGGTCCGCGCAGCGGTCGTTTTCTGGGTCTGCATGGACCAGTCATTTCACCTCCAAGCGTACGTTCTGTGTACATAATCTTTTTCCGTGAAGGACGCCAGTGTTGTTTGCGATTTGCGCGCAAAAATGATGGGAAATTGAGTCTACAAAGGGGGGTTGGTACACTCGACTATGCAAGGCAAAAGTCCGCGGACAGTCCAGCGGACTTTTGCCTGTACACGTCTGCTTCCGGTTTTACACACACTTATGTTTGCTTGTGCTTTTCACTTTTTTGTAGGGAGCTAACTGCATACATCTTTCTAGCTCACTAGCTTTTGTAGTGTGTCGGGTCTTGTAATAGCAGCGTGCTGACATCACTCACAGGTTGGATTACTGACATCACTCACAGGTTGGATTACTGACATCACTCACAGGTTGGATTACTGACATCGCTCACAGGTTGGATTACTGACATCGCTCACAGGTTGGATTACTGACATCGCTCACAGGTTGGATTACTGACATCACTCACAGGTTGGATTGCTGCTATCACTGCTCACTGGTATTCTGTATGAAGAGCGTCTGCCAGCGGCATCTTCCCAAGAAAAGATATTTGAAAAGAAAAATTTCCCTCCCCCTCCACAGATTTCATCAACATTTCATAGGAATTTTTAGCAATAAAAGCACGGGAGACCAGATTGATTAAACCTTTTGGGATTTTTAGGTCTGCCGTGTGGGGAAGTGGTTTGTATCTAGAAGGGTTACGGGTTCGGATGTCGGTTGGGACTTGCTGTTGTAACTTTAAAGCTGGGTGCGTCAACTGAATTGTTTTGAATAAATGTCCAGGTGTGGAAGTGGATGATGTGAAATCTGCCAGCCGCTTACGTGTCCTTACACAAGGTCGTGGGATAAATGAACAGATTGCGTCGGGCGATTGAGCGTCTGGGTTTATAATCTGCGTTTAATTTCAGACGGCGGGTTTCTGTGCAGCTGCGGTTAATTTGTGCGTTTTCATCGCTGTGCAGATTCTTCCGGATGACCCGGCCAAGAAGCCTCAGGCCAAGCAGCTGCAGTCGAGAGCAGATTACCTCCTCAAGATGCTGAAGAAGGAGCTGGAGAGCAAGGATGCCTCGAAACCAGCAGAGGAGGTGAGTGCATCACTCGAGCGCTCTCACGTCCTCTGTGGATGATGAGAAGTTGATCAGCCCTCAGATGAGATGTTAAATTCACTCACTATGGCATCAACCTCATCCCCACACCTCATTGGCTACTCAGTCTCTCACATTCCCAACTCCCGTTGAGTCACCAGGTCATCACAGTTAAAGATAATTCATTTCTCAGTTGACTGGCCTTGTTAAATAAAGTAAAATGAAATAAATAGTTGTGTAGTTTTAGTAGTGTTTATAGTGGATTATTAGCAGAATTTATCTTCATTCTGAGCCGTGTTATTGTGTAGAACTGTTTAAATATTCTGAAGGGTTTCTGTTGTGCGGCTCCTGAGAAGCACAGGTGTAAGTGTGTGCAGTGAGCTCTAAGCAGCGATGAGCATCTTCTTATTTTAAATGGCATCTTCTTCTCATCATGTGTTCTGCATTCTAAAATGAATAATGGGTTCCATACTTATGAAAGAATAGGAATAATGTTCTATTTTATATTCTAATAATATAAAGAAGAAGGCTGATAAGAATGATAATAATGAAGTTATCATAAAGACATCTCTCTCTCCTGCGATTGACTCAGACCAAAGTGAAGAAGAGGAAGCCTCGGGTGAAGAAGGAAAATAAAGCTCCCAAAGAGGAGCACAGCAACGACGTTGCCTCTCCGCGGCACTCAGACGCACCGTCAGAGGAAGGAGAGGTCAAGGTGCATTCAGCTCACAGAGAAAACTACCTTACTGTTTCACGTGCACAGAAAGCGCTATGCTTGCTCTGTCGAGCCCCAGTGCAATGCTCGCCTTCAGTGAGACATCACTGCTTTATTGTGCTGTACAGAGATCTTTGTTAGCCTCGTTTAAATATTCTTAATGTTTCACCTGTACAGGAAGCACTATGCTAGCCCTCTTTATGAAACAGCAGTGCTATACTAGCGCTCTCTATGAGATACCAGTGTTGTGCTAGCCCTTTCAGTGAAATACTAGCGCTCTCTGCAAAACACCAGTGTTGTGCTAGCACTCTGTTAAACGCCAACATTTTACACTCGCCCTCTCAGTGAAACGGCAGCAGTACGCTAGTACACTATGTGAAACACCAGCGCTACGCTAGCCCTCTCAGTGAAACACCAGCGCTACGCTAGCCCTCTCAGTGAAACACCAGCACTACGCTAGCCCTCTCAGTGAAACACCAGCGCTACGCTAGCCCTCTCAGTGAAACACCAGCACTACGCTAGCCCTCTCAGTGAAACACCCACCAGCACTACGCTAGCCCTCTCAGTGAAACACCCACCAGCACTACGCTAGCCCTCTCAGTGAAACACCAGCGCTACGCTAGCCCTCTCAGTGAAACACCCACCAGCACTACGCTAGCCCTCTCAGTGAAACACCAGCACTACGCTAGCCCTCTCAGTGAAACACCAGCGCTACGCTAGCCCTCTCAGTGAAACACCAGCACTACGCTAGCCCTCTCAGTGAAACACCCACCAGCACTACGCTAGCCCTCTCAGTGAAACACCCACCAGCACTACGCTAGCCCTCTCAGTGAAACACCCACCAGCACTACGCTAGCCCTCTCAGTGAAACACCCACCAGCACTACGCTAGCCCTCTCAGTGAAACACCCACCAGCACTACGCTAGCCCTCTCAGTGAAACACCAGCACTACGCTAGCCCTCTCAGTGAAACACCAGCACTACGCTAGCCCTCTCAGTGAAACACCCACCAGCACTACGCTAGCCCTCTCAGTGAAACACCAGCACTACGCTAGCCCTCTCAGTGAAACACCCACCAGCACTACGCTAGCCCTCTCAGTGAAACACCAGCGCTACGCTAGCCCTCTCAGTGAAACACCCACCAGCACTACGCTAGCCCTCTCAGTGAAACACCAGCACTACGCTAGCCCTCTCAGTGAAACACCCACCAGCACTACGCTAGCCCTCTCAGTGAAACACCAGCACTACGCTAGCCCTCTCAGTGAAACACCAGCACTACGCTAGCCCTCTCAGTGAAACACCCACCAGCGCTACGCTAGCCCTCTCAGTGAAACACCAGTGCTATGCTAGCCCTCTCAGTGAAACACCCACCAGCACTACGCTAGCCCTCTCAGTGAAACACCCACCAGCACTACGCTAGCCCTCTCAGTGAAACACCAGCAGTACGCTAGCCCTCTCAGTGAAACACCAGCACTACGCTAGCCCTCTCAGTGAAACACCAGCACTACGCTAGCCCTCTCAGTGAAACACCAGCACTACGCTAGCCCTCTCAGTGAAACACCAGCACTACGCTAGCCCTCTCAGTGAAACACCAGCACTACGCTAGCCCTCTGTGAAACACCAGCACTACGCTAGCCCTCTCAGTGAAACACCAGCACTACGCTAGCCCTCTCAGTGAAACACCCACCAGCACTACGCTAGCCCTCTCAGTGAAGCACCAGCACTACGCTAGCCCTCTCAGTGAAACACCCACCAGCACTACGCTAGCCCTCTCAGTGAAACACCCACCAGCACTACGCTAGCCCTCTCAGTGAAACACCAGCGCTACGCTAGCCCTCTCAGTGAAATACCAGCGCTACGCTAGCCCTCTCAGTGAAACACCAGCACTACGCTAGCCCTCTCAGTGAAACACCAGCACTACGCTCTCCCTCTCAGTGAAACACCCACCAGCCCTACGCTAGCCCTCTCAGTGAAACACCAGCACTACGCTAGCCCTCTCAGTGAAACACCAGCACTACGCTAGCCCTCTCAGTGAAACACCAGCACTACGCTAGCCCTCTCAGTGAAGCACCAGCGCTACGCTAGCCCTCTCAGTGAAACACCAGCGCTACGCTAGCCCTCTCAGTGAAACACCAGCGCTACGCTAGCCCTCTCAGTGAAGCACCAGCACTACGCTAGCCCTCTCAGTGAAGCACCAGCACTACGCTAGCCCTCTCAGTGAAACACCAGCACTACGCTAGCCCTCTCAGTGAAACACCAGCACTACGCTAGCCCTCTCAGTGAAACACCAGCACTACGCTAGCCCTCTCAGTGAAGCACCAGCGCTACGCTAGCCCTCTCAGTGAAACACCAGCGCTACGCTAGCCCTCTCAGTGAAACACCAGCGCTACGCTAGCCCTCTCAGTGAAGCACCAGCGCTACGCTAGCCCTCTCAGTGAAGCACCAGCACTACGCTAGCCCTCTCAGTGAAACACCAGCACTACACTAGCCCTCTCAGTGAAACACCAGCACTACGCTAGCCCTCTCAGTGAAACACCCACCAGCACTACGCTAGCCCTCTCAGTGAAACACCAGCGCTACGCTAGCCCTCTCAGTGAAGCACCAGCGCTACGCTAGCCCTCTCAGTGAAACACCAGCACTACGCTAGCCCTCTCAGTGAAACACCAGCGCTACGCTAGCCCTCTCAGTGAAACACCAATGCAAACACCACTATCCTTCTGTGAAACACTGCAGTTTCCTGTAAAATCCAGAGTGCTAGCTACACTGGTCCTGTGAGGATGTGTGGGAAGCTGCTGTTTAATGTTTGTATTTTTGTACCAGGATGACGGAGAGGAGAAGAGCCCGAGCAAGAAGCGGCAGAAAAAGAAGGATAATAAAGAGAACAAGGAGAAACAGGGAACTCCCAAGAAAGAGAAAGAGGGAGAGAAAGACAAAAAGCGTTCCAAGCCAAAAAAGGAAAAGGTACGTGCAGCTAATGTGGTTCATGTTATTGATGTGTTATTAGAGTGTTGAGTGTGTCGGTAGTCTATTTATGTTGTATTTGTCTGTTATTACTGCATCGGTGTGATGTTATTACATTGTTGTTACTGTGTTATTACATTGTTGTTATTGTGTTATAGGCCAAAGCGGGGGCTCGGGGAAAGAAGCAGCAGGGCCCAGTTCACATCACTGCCGGAAGTGACCCTGTTCCCATCGGAGACGAGGACGATGAGCTCGACCAGGACACCTTCAGCATCGTGAGTCACACCCCTGACCAATCACGGCGCATCACTCACTACTGGCTAATCATCGTCTGTGTGCATGATAAGGACTTTTGTGTGTTCTCTTCTCAGTATAAGGAGTGAGTGGGTGTGTGTAATAAAAACCCTGTGTGTGTTCACCCCTCGGTGTAAGGAGAGTGTGTGAGTGTGTAATAAAGACCCTGTGTGTGTCCACTCCTCAGTGTAAGGAGTGTGTGTGTAATAAAGACAGTGTGTGCGCTCTCCCCAGTGTAAAGAGAGTGTGTGTGTGTAATAAAGACACTGTGTGTGCTCTCCCCAGTGTAAGGAAAGGATGAGGCCAGTGAAGAAGGCTCTGAAGCAGTTGGATAAGCCGGATGAGGGTCTGTCGGTGCAGGACCAGCTGCAGCACACGCGCACCTGCCTGCTGAAGATCGGAGACCGAATCACAGAGTGCCTCAAGGCCTACAGCGACCCTGAGCACGTCAAGATCTGGCGCAGGTACACAGCACACATTAAGCTGTAAATTACGCTGGAACAGTATGGAATACATGGTTGGCTAAATGACTGTAAGCTATCAAGGGTCTGAGGTATCAAATGAACCTCAGACCATCACTCCTCTGCCAGATATGCAGTTATGCAGGCTCTATTTTCCGGCTAGCGCATGGCGTGCATTGAGCCGTTGTAGTAAAACTATTGACAGTTTTGTAGCCTACTACAGTGAGTGGTCTTTTCAAACGAGCTTCACTTTCCATTCATAATAAGATGCAAATACAACAAGTATTACAGTGTACACATCAGCATCGCACAGCTGCGTTTATATCTACTCATTACAGACGGGTGAAACGGAATACAGAAACAGAACGGAATACAGTAGCCTACCCCTGGGATCACAATGCAGTATAAACAATTAAAAGCCGAAAAGACAATGCACAATAAGTGCAAAGTATGTTATAAATGCAAAGTTGTTTCTCCTGACTCATTTCACAATGAACTCCTTGGGAAATTATTCAGGAGAAGAAACCCTTAGTGATCCATCCATATCTACTGCATATCTGGAAGCAGAGTGATGGTTTGAGGCTTGTTTGATACCTCAGACCCTTGATGACTTACAGCCATTTAGCCAGCCATGTGTTCCATACTGTTCCAGTGTAATTTACAGCCTAATCTAGTCCTTCCCCCAATTCCTATAGAGATACAGACAGGTGACAAATTAAAGGAAAAACCAACATAAAGTGTCTTAGTAAGGTGTTGGGCCACCACGAGCCGCCAGAACAGCTTCAGTGCGCCTTGGCATAGATTCTACCTCTAGTCTAGCATACAGGTGCAGCTCAAAAAATTAGAATATCGTGAAAAAGTTCAATATTTTTTGTCACTCATTTCAGAAAGTGAAACTCATATATTATATAGATTCATTACACATAGAGTGAAATATTTCAAGCCTTTATTTCTTGTAATTTTGATGATTATGGCTTACAGCTAATGAAACCCAAAATTCAGTGTCTCAGTAAATTAGAATATTTTGCTTTAACATATTTTTAAAGTATCATATTTAATATTTGGTCGCATATCCTTTGCATGCTGTTACTGATTGGCTGTCCCCTCTGGTGGCATGTCACTGATTGGCTGTGCCCTATGTGTTGGCGTGTCATTGATTGGCTGTCCCCTCTGTGGTGGCATGTCACTGATTGGCTGTTCCCTCTGTGGTGGCATGTCACTGATTGGTTGTCCCTTCTGTTTGGCAGAAACCTGTGGATTTTTGTGTCAAAGTTCACGGAGTTTGGGGCCAGGAAACTCCACAAACTCTACAAGATGGCACAGAAGAAGCGATCGCAGGAGGAAGAGGTGAGAGGCTAACTTCTTGTGCAAAAAATCTACGTCTTCTACGTCTCTGGTCTTTTAAAGGACTTGGCCTGGCTCTTTCACACTCCATTATTCCTTTAGCAAAACCACTTTCACTCTTATTCAGAGCCACTTAGAAAGACGTGTACATAAGTGCTCCCACATAAGATTACAGAGCAGTAACAGTGTAGTAAGTGTTCACATCAACTGTGCTGTTTTATTGTCAGCTGTGCAGATTAACATATTTAAACTGTGCTAACTAGTCAACATATTCAACTTGTGAAGTTGTTCAACATATTTGCCAAAATCAAATATTCACCAAATATGACACACTCCTCATATCCAATAAATTCAATATATCCTGCATATTTGGCATATCCATATTCAATATATCAATATTCAGTATATTCATATTCAGTACACTACCGTTCAAAAGTTTGGAATCACTGAGACATATTTATGTTTTTGAAATAAATGTATACTTTTATTCACCAAGGTAGCATTAAATTGATCAAAAAATACAGTCAAGACATTGATAATGTTACAAACTACTACTTCTATTTCTACTTTAGCAACTCAAAGAAACATTTTATAGCGTCAATAAACAGGCACAATTGTTTTCAGCTGTGCTTAATATAATGGGAATGGTTCCTCTAGTACCAAATTAGCACATTAGCATGATTACTTAAGAATGAGGTAACTGTGTTAGTACACTGGAGTAATGGCTACTGAAAATTTCAAATATTAATAGTCATTTTTAACATAATAAATATTTATATTTCTTAGTGATTACAAACTTTGAACGGTAGGGTATATCCATCATATTATATCCCTATTCAATATATTCAACATATTCATTTTATCCATATTCAGTATATCCAGCATATTCAATCTGTCCATATTCCATATATGCAGCATCTATCTAGCACAATTACTATATCCATCAAATCCAGGGTTCGCTTCAGACAGTTCATCCTCTCTTTTCTGCATATATTAGAAAGAGCATAAGAAGAAAGAGGAGTCCTCCAGCAGGAAGAAGCAATCGGGGTCCGGCCGCGACTCCCAGTCCTCCCAAAAGCCCCTCCCGCCCCAGCCACCCTCCCACGCCCACCACAGGGACCCCTACAGCCAGTCCGGCAAAAGACACTTCGGCAATGACGGTGAGTGAGAGAACACTGAAGATTATGATGCATGTGAGCAAAATAAAACTTTTTCCATTTTTGCATTTTGTAAGCAGTGGTTTCCAGACTGTGGGTTCAGGGAAGGTTTGAGATAGACAGGATAAAAATAACTTTCTGTGAATAATACAGTTTACATTAATGTTCACACCAGGCAAACACTGCACCTGTTAGATGCACCTCTTCTAGTGACACGTTTTACATGCAGTTGTGGAGACATACAGTCATAATTATTCAAATGCATATGCGGTCATAATTTGTCAATGATAGTGATTTATCCGACAAAACAAAATGCAGCCATGAACATTGCCTGCCAGTAGCTGCCAATCAACTTTCCCTTTCACTCAACCCCAGATCGAGGGGATTGGCAGAGGGAGCGGAAATACAATTACCCCGGCAACAGCAACCAGTCCTGGCAGGGAGATCGTCATCACCCATACGATCAGCACCGCTACAAGGATCATCACTACAGCGACCGGCGGCCCCACGGCGACGCATACAGGAGCTCCGGAAACTACCGCAAGAGGCCTTACGACCAGTACGGCAATGACAGGGATCACCGTGGTCACCGTGACTACTACGACAGGTGAGGAACGAAAAAGATATTCTCCTTCAGTTCACAGACTTTAAATACCTTGTCCCTTTAAACCAGGGGTCCCCAATCTCATCTGAGAAGGCCCAAAGTCGATTCATCAAACTTTTAAAATGTGATGTGGGGGGCGGGGTGGTAGAGCGATTGTGGACCGGGCGGGGAATAGCTAAATTAAGTTAATAAGCTAGCTAGTGTGCTTGAACAATAGCAACTATAAATGTGGGGAAAAAAACTAGTTTGCTTGTTTTTACAAATCTTGGTTTTTAAAAACAAACCCAAAAGACCGTGACTTCAGACTTCGCGGAAAAAAACAAGCCCAGAGAAAATGAATGAATAGATTTAATTTGCAGCAGTGGGAAACGATTTAAATAACATGTGTAACTGTAGCAACAGTAACAAGTGCTTGAAGTTCCAAAAAATCAGCGGGCAGTTGCTGCTTGGAACAAATACGAGTTGGGAGTTTACGGTCTCTTTTACTGTCAACAAAGGGTTATAAAAGTCAAATATAGGAATTGTCTATCTTAGAATGATGGGTTTTGCACCTCGGCTTCTGCTCAATGGATTACTGTGGTCTGAAGATTTTCTGCTTAAGCTCGTGCCAAAAACAAATCTATAATAATCATGGTCGATTTGTCATCGAAAGGAGGTCAGCCCTAACCTACACCAGTGCTGCACATTGCAAAACATTTTTTAATTAATTTCTTTATTTTTTATAAATAATAATGTTTTTTACACAGAATGATTCTTCAGTCATATGATTATACATTTTTGGTTCATAACGTGGTTTCATTCAAAATGTTTAGGGATCTGCAGGTGTATTTTTCTACTGTACTGGCAATTAAAGTGCTGAAGCATTTAAAATACACATTTGATCCAACTCTGGTGTAGACTTACGCCAGGCCTCTTGACAGTACGGTGAGCATGGTAAATGTTAATGGCGGTGTGTAATAGCAGTAGGGAGGTGTGGTTTAAAGTTCAGGCGTTCGTCTTCAGGCACCAGGACCCAAAGAGGCGGCGTTCAGATGATTTCCGCTCCCAGAACTACCACCAGGGCGGCGCGCACGGGCAGGAATTCCGGAGGATGCCGGAACACCGCGCGCAGCCCAACCACGGCCCCATGGGTGTTGAACACTACCGGCCCTTCCACCAGGACAAGGCTGGAGGGGGGGACTACAAACCACCCCCCCTCCTGGACCCCCGCTCACCGCAGGCTCAGAGGTCACCTCACGACTCCCGCTCTCCACCTGAAAGGACCGCTGAGCCAAAAAATACCACCAGCGATTTTAACTGGAACAGCCGTAAGACATGAGGGAGGGGGGGCGGTGAGGCAGGACTGTGTGTGCGCCTGGTACAACCTGTACATGCAGGAGACAGTATAAAAAAGAGGAGAAAAAGAAGGGTAGCGAGGAAACAGACGTGTGTGTGCTGCTAAACAGAAAGAGGCCAGTCCCCTTGACCTAGACTTTCCCCACTTCTGTTTCGTAGTGAAGTTCTTGGCTTTATTTGCCGATTGACTTCCCAAGGTGGGGGAGGGGGTGGGGGTGGGGAGATCAAGAGGACTTGAGCACCATTCACCGGCAACCATCCCCTCCACACCTGGTTCTCTTTATCATTTAAATGTGACTGTGGTAAAGTTATTAGGCACAGATTTAACTCCAGGTGTACACAGAGGTGTTCTTCTGGAATTCGGCTGAAGCAAGAGATTGTGCGGTGGTCTGGAAGTAGACGGTGATCTTTGACACGGTTAATTTGAGCAGCGAGTCTCCGTCTGGCCTGCCCTTGGTCTACAGGAGTGTGAATTGTACAGTAGCCTGCTTGGTCCCGTGGACTGTTTCTGGGGGAAACTACAATGCCTTCACATTCAAACTTGACTGGGTTCTGGAATATGAAAGTGCCTGACACACTTGGCCTATCTTTTGAAAGATATTACATGTTGAGGGATATATATATGTATGTACATACATAATTTTTTTTTGTTCTTCCCAAAGCAGCAGTTCTGATTTTGTGCCATTTTTTCCCAAAGCAGTCACCTCTCCTTGACAGCGTAAGGGTTTGTTCACTCATGTCTTCTGGGTCTATGAGAGACACTTTAACAAGTGTTTATTTGGAAGAGTTTGTGTGTAACTTACGTGTACACACAGGAAATGATGGCAGTATGCCCTTATTTTAATACTTGTGCGGGCGGGAAAGTCAGACAGTGGGTTTGGTGGGAAAAAACGGCCTTCCATTAAGTGTTCTGTCTAACCTCCCAGAATCTCCCACTCTCAGATGAACGGTTAACTCTGAATGTTCTATAATGCGGGACAGTTTCTGGTTACTGTCCTGCTGTTGTAATTATTTCTTTCAGTAAATGTTGAAAAGGTGTAAGGAAAGCCCTACCCTCCCAGGGGGTTCAGTCTATGGAGGTTAAAAGCGCCCCCCAGTGGGTAAAAGGAAAATAGCGTGTTACATTTGCCAGTATTTATGGTTAACAGATTGAGAACACTACAACTGCAATTAAGCTATTCTAATTGAGCACTCCCCCCCCCCCAGTGTGTAGTGGATGAATAATTTATACTTTATTTCCACAGCCAATAAAGAACCATGAGACTTGTGCAGCTTGTCTGGCACTATGAGTACAGTATTCTGCTGTTTATGAAATGACGCAACATGAATTACAGTTCACGTATTACCACATAATTAAAGGAAAGGTTCCTTTTTTTTTTTTTTTTAAAGTAAGAAAAGTTAATATATGTAAATTATGCCTTTGAACCACTTGCAAAACCATGACATTGCCAGCTGGTTTTTATAAAGGTCTTTGGCAGTATTGATAAAAGAAAAAGGGAGGGAAATGAAAGAAATGAATGCAGAGGTTTGAGTGCCATAACGCAGGCTGTCCTGTCCCATTATGTTTTTCCAGTGGTGGTGTTTGCTTCTCCAGCTGTGCCTTATTCTCGCTCATAGACCTGTATGTATACCCAAGTATGGCTATTACAGATGTTGTCATTGTCAGAAAACACAGAGGGGAAGCAGTATTAAATTGTTGTGAAAACATTTTCATGTGTGGTATGAAAAGGCCTCTTGAGCCGGGAGAGTTAGGGCGGGGCTGCGAACGAGTGGGGTTTTGGGTTTTGTCGTTTGTCTTGAAGTTATGAAGAGTCCAAAGAGTCACACGGAAGTAAATCGTTGCACAGGAGAACTGGCAGGTGACATTTCTCAAAACCACTGGCAACTGTAACCAAGGGGACGGGCGTCACGGCCGACAGGCTCCTTTCCGCAGGTTTTTTGTTGTTTTGATTCTTTTTGTTCCTTGTTTCCTGATGTGTACTCAAACTTTGAAGAAACCAATCTAAATAATTTATATTTGTGAGAAAGCCACTCTCCACGTAAATGTTGCTGTAAATATGTCGTTTATAGACCTATATGCATTAAATTTTCCTACATTATGAAACATTTGTCTATTTGTTGACCAATAAGTAAATCCTAATTTATAAAACTCTTAAATCTCATGATACAGGCTTGTGATGAACCCACATACTGACATGATAGAAGAAAAACCCAGGACATCATTTTTATCAGTTGTTTACACAAAGAACCTGGCTCTATGGGCACAATGAATAAAACTTAAAACCTATATATCAATAAAAAAACACTTTCTGCAAAATGATAAGCACATTTAGCTTGTTTTCCCTCAAATTGCATTATCAAATTTCCCTTTTTGCAAAATGCTAAACACCATGCTCATTTAGCACAATCTTAATAGTTGAAAACACTTGCTTTCACACGGACATCACTGCTATTCAAAATGCTAAGGGCTCTATGGCAGGCGCATGGCGTGTGGCGAGCTGTCTCAGGCAATGGCGCACTGTACGTGGCTACTGAATTTAGCTATTTTCGGACCAGAGGCGAGGAGCTCACAGCGGACTGCAGTGGAAGACGATAATGTTATATCTACATTGTATCGATATCGCAGGGGAAAAAAGTATAGGTCTACTATCAATGTAATAATGCATTTGTTTCATAGGAGAATGTCTAAAATCACAAACTAACTAGGTCTGCTTAATCATTCGTGTTTTAGTCCTATTGGTTTTTATAGGATGTGCAGTGATTGCGTTGGGGGGGGGGGTCGATCGATGCATCGCGATTCTCGAAAGATTATGGCTCCATGCAGAAAACTCAATATATCGATTAATTGACCTGTTGCTAGGCTCCTCCCCAAACTAGAAATTCCCTCTTTTTTAAAAAATCCCTTTTCCGAAACCCAAAACCAGCGACAAATGCATTTGTGCTTTTTCTTTCGTGTATCGTCATATGTCCAGCTTTGTGTCGTGTAGCCATGCCCTCGTCTCAAGTCCCACTCGGAAGAGGCCCTCCTCTGAAGGTGGTCTATGCAGGGGACAAGCGGTGATGATGTGGTTGGCAGTCTGCTCAGGCTCCCCGCACTCACACACTGCACTGTCTGTTAGGCCCCACTTCTTCATAGAGGCTTTGAAGCAGCCAACCCCGGTGCGTAGGCGATTCAGGAGAGTCCATTGCCGGCGAGGTAGGTCTTCTCCTTCAGCGCCATCTCCAGGATCCTGGATGTAGTGGTGTATACGTTTCTGTCCTGCCGACTCCCACTCCTGCTTCCATGCCGCCGCCAGCCAGGCTTTAGTTGACAGGTCCTCCGGGATAACAGTGAGCATCTCTTGGGCCGCCAGGTTGTATGGGTGGCGGGACTTGAGTCTGCTTGGAGATGTTGCCATGGTTGTGGTGTCATGGAGGAGGTGCCAATCGTACTCCTGGGCTTTCCTTGCCAGGGCGAGGGTGGCAGCCTCTCGCCGTAGGCTGGCTGGCGCAATTCCTGCTAGAACTGGCAGGTAGGACACAGGGGTGGGTTTCAAGCAGCCAGTTATGATCCTCAGGGCGTTGTTGATGGCTGCATCCACCTTCTTGGTGTGTGGGCTTCTGCTCCAGGTTGGGGCACAGTACTCGGCAGCAGAAAAGACGAGGGCTTGTGTGGAGATACGTAGTACCTTTGCGGAGGCACCCCAGGTCGTACCAGCGAGGCGACGGATGAGTGAGACCCTTGAGGTTACTTTGGCCCTCACTTCCTCGAGGTGTTGTTTGTACGACAACGTCCTGTCCAGGCGTACGCCAAGGTACTTTGGGGCCTGTTGGAACTCCAGGGGTTTGCTGTTCACTGAAATCTCCAGCTCCCTTGTCGCTTCCTTGTTGCAGAGGTGGAATGCTGCGGACACCGTCTTCCCAAAGCTGAGCTGTAGGCGCCAGCTGCGAAGGTAGGCAGCCAAGATGCCCATGTCCTGGTTTAGGCCCTCCTCCACCGCCTTCCATGTTGGTTGTTGCAGCATGATGGCTAGGTCGTCTGCGTACCCGTACCTTCTGGATGTTGTTGCAGGTAGGTCAAAGATGTATATGTTGAAGAGCATTGGTGAAAGAACAGACCCTTGTGGGACCCCGTTTCTCAGCCTCCTGAGCCTGCTATGCTGGCCGTCACTGGTCTGGAGGATGAAGCTGCGGTTTGACAGCATCTCCATGATGAAATTGACCATATGACGGTCCGGGATGGTTCTCAACAGCTTCAAGTGGAGTCCGCGGTGCCACACGGTGTCATAGGCGGCGGTCAGGTCCAGTAGGACAACCCCTGCTTTTTCTTTGGCCTGGAAACTGTCCTCAAGATCTTGCGTGAGCAGGGTTACTTGGTCCACCGTTGACCTGCCCCGACGGAAACCAGCCTGTTCCCTCGGAAGCTGTGGGTCTACTACAGGTTCAATACGGCTGTAAATCATCCTCTCCAAGATTTTAAAAGGAACGCAGAGCAGCGAGATTGGCCTGTAGGCCTTGGGGTCATCCGGGGGTTTGTTGGGTTTCAACAGGGCTATGACAGCTGCCCGTCTCCATGTCCTTGGGAGTTTGGACTTTCGGAGGCACGCCGAGAGGAATGCACACAGCCAGGCGGATGTTGTTTCGCTCTGGTGGATCACAAACTCTGGATGGATGTTGTCGGGGCCTGGTGCCTTGCCTTGTTTGAGTTTGGATATGGCATCCCTGAGCTCGGTTGATGTAAAATTTCCTGACAGGTTAGCATTAACACTGGCCGCCCTGGAGAGGGCGGTTACCTCGTGTGATGTTAGGCGGGCAAAGTCTTTATCTGCACCTGGGAAGCGGCCATTTTTTAGGAGTTGGGCTGCGATGGCGTTTGCTGTCACCGGGCACTTGGGGGGTGTTGTGCTTCTACCTGAGAGCCGATTGATGGTCTGCCACGCCTTACGGCTGGAATGGGTGAAGTCAATCGACTCGACGACCTCCGTCCATCTAGCCCTGCGGGTGGCATCCAGCTTCTCAAGAAGTGCCGTTGCCGTTGCATCCACTTCAGCTCTTGATCCAGCCTGCTGGTGGACTCGCAGGAGGTGGTTACACTCTTCGTCCCAACCTGGGATGTAGTTTTTGTTGTAGCCTCGTGGGATATATTTTTTCGCTGCACCTATCAGCACTTCGCAGTAGGCCGCGTATGCGGCATCTACGTCAGGAGTGTCTGGGTCCGGAAGACTGATGGATGTTCTCTCAGTCTCTGCAGCAAATGCATGCCAGTTGGCCTTCCGGAAGTTCCACCTCCTGACAGGTTTCCCCGAGACCGGCTGCACCAGTGATGGGATTCCGATGACAGACGGTCGGTGGTGTGATCGGGGGAACCTGTCAATGACCCTTCTCTCTGGCATCGGGTCATTACTGTGGAACACAGCAAAGGCGAGGTCTGGGTTGGTGAAGGTGTTCCATCTGGAGGAGTAGAAGGTTGGTGGTTCTTTGGGGTCAAACAGGAGCCGGGCATTGGCGGTGGAGGCCCACTCACTCAGTGTCTCACCGTCTGGTGTTGTATGGGTGTAACCCCAATCGGTGTTCTGGCAGTTGAAATCCCCGGCGTAGATGGCAGGTGCCGGGGCAATCGGGAGGTCTGATGTGGACAATACTGATGGTGGAGGCTTGTACACATTCACAACCGTTGTTGTCTGTATCCTCGTGGACATCCACTCAAGACTGGAGCCTGGTGGGGATTGGCCTGTGGCTGTCCAGCTGAGGTCAGACCTAACCAAGGTGGCCATCCCATGCTGCCTGCTGAGGATGGAGCCGGCGAGGTGGAACCCGGACAACCTGAGGAAGTCTGCTTTTACACAGTGTGTCTCCTGAAGGAGGACAGCTGCGACTTCGTGGGAGTCGGCGAGGTGGCGTATGATGTCCAGTTTGGCGGTGGTGAGGCCCTCGACATTCAGCTGAAGCACTGACAGATCCTGACGCTTGATGGTCGGGATGGCCGCCCGCCCTGACGTGAGCTTGCGTCCCCCCAACCTCTTGCGCCCTGGTCTGGCAGCGTGACGATTTGGTGGCGACATTGGTTTCACAAGCGGGTCTTGCACCCTGACCTTGCTACTCACAGAGGAGACCGCGTGAAGGTTGTCATCCATCTAACTTATCTAAATGTCCCAGTGCTGCTCACAAAGTAACGTTAACGTTTCAGTTATTGAGACCGCACTGCTGTAACATTAATGCCGGTCTTGGAGCTGGTAAAGCCAGCTATCATTATACCACCATATCTGATGTGATCTGAACAGCAGCCAACTTGAACTAACATTAAGTTATTTAACGTTATATAGCTGGCGTTAAGCTACGTCAGCTCGGCTGACCCAGATCTCCTCTTTTTCCTGGACAGTTATTGTTTTGGGACTGAAAATATCCGCCCAGATGGGATTTCTAAATTCATGTAAATGTCCGGTTAAGTTTCGCTTGTTCTATAAACCGTATATAAACAAACGGGTAGCCTTTCTTTTGTTCATAACGCCCGTCTAACGTTGCCCCTGCCCCCCTTTGAGATTGAAAACATGGTCCCCCCAGCAACATCGGTAATCAGCTGGTGCAGTTCCTCCAGCGGTAGACTTTAATTGACTTCGATTCTAATGACATTTTCATTTGTAGACACGTTTACTTCTTGCACATTCCGCTCAATTCCATATTTGAAACCTTTGTCTGCTTTGAGGAAATCGCTCTCGCGTTTTTCCAAAATTAACATTACCCGAGTATTTCGGAAAGAGCCACTGTTGCCATTGTTTACATTGTAAAGTTCTGACTCGAAATTTGTCCAAGTTTGGAACATTAACGAAGAGGGGCGGGACTTGGTGATATGATCGCCTGTAACAATTTCCGGGCTGTACGCTATGACCAGAAAAAGTTCATAGGCTGTACGTTCCTTACGGCTGAACCTATTTGTGAATAAGGGCGGCTTTTTATCTTATCAAGTGATTCAGAACATGCTGAAGTCCGTGTTAATTTACTACAAGGATGCTGCTACAGGCAGTAAAGCCAGCTTTACTTTGGGCACACTTTTGTTTCTTTTCTTGTTGGTTCTTTGCATTTGTTACTACTATTTTATTAATAAAAGATAATGGAAGTAAATTTATGTTTATTTTAATTATGGATCATTACAAATATGCTATGTTTTAAAAGTAGCACGTAGTCACACCATGAGAAAAAATAAATCATCATTTTTTGATGCTTCAAGATGCATCGATAATCGTTTTATAATCGCATCGTAGCCCTCTGAATCGGAATCGAATCGTGAGGTGCCTAGAGATTCCCACCCCTAGATTGCATAAGTCAGTAAATTCTATAAGTTGACGCTAAACTGTTAGGCTATATAGAAAAAAGTGCGCCTTTGTGTGGTAGCCTACAATATTATAATAAAACGAAGTCCACCATATACTGAAATAGCCCATGCAGAAACTAGCATAGTTGTATTTTTAAATGACCAGCTAAACAACCGTTAACAAATGCCACACTTCAGAGTCTTATATGGAGTGACTGTATGCATCTGTATGGAGATTGTTGTGGGAGATGCAGAGATGATCAGCTCCTCATTTAAGGCGAAATCAGATTTTTTAAGCTCACATAACCTACGTTTTCAAAATAGCACCTTTTCGTTTATCACCTGTTGACTCCGCAGAGCTCTGAACAAAAGTTATTTTTTTCATTATTTAGGCTGCACAACTATTGTTCCCTCGCTGTTCATTGCATGCAATGTCGCTGCCTCGCCACTGGGAAAAAGCGTACGCCAAGTCAAGATCTGTTGTGAGATTTCATCGTACCGTACACCCCTGTTCATTTTGATAAATCCAGAAATTTGCCTAAAAATGGTCGAACGTGCACTTTACGATCATATTTGAACATAAGCATGAATGATAAATGAGGCCCAAATGTGTTTAAGTAGCATTGCTATTTAAAATGTACGGACCAGCTGTGTAACCCAGACTTTTAAACACCTGCTTGTTTGTTTAAAGATGCATTGCTCAGTGTTTGAACTAATAAGAATTACTGCTGTCATTGATTAGGGTATAAATGCAGTTAGTGTACGTTAGTCTACCGTCCACTGTTTGCAATGGCACCTTATAGAATAACATTACATCAATATAATAGATGCAAAACTCTCCAAAGCATGTCAAAGTAGCAGTGGTGGGTGCTATTAAATCCCGAGTGTGGTTAAAGGTGCAGTAGGCAAGATTTTTTTCTATATGATTTTCGCGAAATTATTAAATGTACTCATTATATTCCAGCAGCTATCAATAAATCAAGTGTTCTGGGAAAAAAAATAGGTTTCTGTAAGTGTCCTGGGCTCTGTATTAGGCTGTCTCAAAATCTGAACCCGGTCTTCTGAAAACCAACTAATCAGGGCTAGCTATGTAGCTACCAATCAGGGCAACTATCTACAAGAAAAAATATCCTCCCCATAGAATAAGCCCCTCCCTGTCTGCCTATCTATGCGCGTGCACTGGAGAATCATTTGGTGGGAGGGGCTTAGGAGAGAGATAGGAGGGAGGAGAGCAAAAGGGGGAGTATATTTTCAAACTTGCCTACTGCAGCTTTAATTGTTGCATCGCTTGACTAAAATGGATGTTTTTATTTTCATCATTTTTATTTTCTGTAGCAGTTTACTACATTCTTTCATGTTGACGACACGCTGCTAAGGTATGCCCAAAAGACAAAAATGCAAGAGACAAACAATGATAATGCATGCGATGTCATATCGCTGAGCCTGGTTTTAAACATTTTTATTTTTTTAATACTTTCATTTTCAGGCCAGTTTTTGTCCCCTAAACTGTGTATGGGTACTGGAAGCCTAAAACTGTAAGCTGGAAGTTATTGTGGCCATGGTGGCTAGCTTCACAGCACTGTTTAACTATGGAACCGGTAGTTGGTGCAGCAATTTGGGCGCGCTGCTTTACATTTCAAATGAGCGAAGAAATGCCTCTTCTTGAGGCGAAGAGCTGGGCCATGTCCGAATCAGCACTCTTCCACACTATTTAGTAGCCTCGTTGAGTAGATAGGACGAGAAAGTAAGAATGTGGTGTTTACATGAATCAAATGTCTGCATATTGTTAGATATTTTTGCCGGGACAAAGAATCATTGCCGTGTTGCGTGAATGAAACACTCAGTGGAATTTCAGAAATGTGCTTTTCTACATACTGTCAGGTGTATGTATTGTGTTCTGTACCCTCTGTATATTGCTTACTCCTCTGCGTATATTGCCTTAAAAAAGACAAAGCCTAAAACAGTCATCCTTGTTGATCGGTGTGAACTATGTTTAGCTCAGAAAAAGTATCATGACTTACTGACAGTGCTTTATATGCTATGCGTGAGTAACTTGGTATATTTGTACGTTGAAAACATTTTTTGTTGAGATAGGAAATACATGGCAGAGCTCATCGGTAATACGAATTCTGGGCCGTCTCAGCCATTTTGCGGTGGTGCCACTTGCGGAAGTACCAAATTGAATATGGTTGAATGGAACGACGTGACCACATTGCCTTTATAGTTCTCACACAGTTCTGTGATTGAAATTTATTACTTTCAGTTGCCACTAGGTGGCACTGTGACTTAGGGAATTGCAAAAAAAATTTGCTAAGAGCAATTGGGTTCAATGATTTCTCATACTGGGAAAACCCCAATGTAATTATGAGTCATATCTGTTTTCAATAGGGTGAATATATACAGCTTTTGCGCATTAAAATTTTGTGCCATTTGTCAAATAGCAGCTGCCCTTATATGCATACAATGCAGTTTGTTTGCTTTATAAATCCTAAACCATGCTCAGTAGAGTTGGGAAAGATGTGAAACTACATGCATTTTTCATCTGCAAATTGAACGCATTAAGGAATCCCCCTTCTGAAATGATTAGCTGTCGCAAACCAGAAGGTGTAATCCTTGTCTACACTATACAGAGGAAACACCATTTCTCAGTTGCAGTCATTTTTACTGCACCAGGGCAGATTTACCACATCTTCTCTTGCCCTTGTAATGGAAAGGGGGATGAAAACAAGACACTGAGGATGCAGACAAAAAAACAAACACTTTAATTTCCTCAATAAATAATTTACACTATATACAGCTGGTGTCACGATGCCTTCATCCAACAAACAATTTCATCTTTTTTTAACATCTACAGTCCTGTCATCTGTAGATCTAGATTTAATTTCCAGAATGTACACACATTCTGATGACCCACATTCACAATCAAGTTCCAACCTAACGAGGGCCCAGAAAAAAAATCTAAACATAAAGTGCTTTTTATAAAAATAAAACATTAAAAAACATGAACACCACAAAACTACATTCTTATTTTCATTTCATTGTTAAACAAAATCCCTAAATGCTGACCTAAACCAGAGCCTTGACAGCAAGCTTTTTGATTCCCATGTTTTGCAGTTTTTGTGTTTTGTATTTTCACAATACTCTTTTTAAAAATAAAAAGGTCATTCACCATTTCCTCCCTTACAGAAAAAACTATCGTTAAAATTCAACACAACAGGTAAACATATTACATAATTTTCCCCCCAACCAACTGAACACAGCCTTACAAGTATGTACAGTCACACATTAAAACATGTTAAAAAATTACATCCAGTAACACAAGTATTAATGTTACAATCATTTTTGTTTGTTTGTTAATGGTTTTTAAAGCCAGGCTATCTTGTAGACTGTTGTTTAGCCATCCAATATCTGTAATATTGGCTGCCAAATACCAGTGTCGGTCACCTAAAATATCCTTAGATATACACATACATGTGCCTTTCTTATACTTGACACCCATCTCCAAATGTCCACTTTTAATTCACAACTGATAATTGATGTCAGTTTCAGAAGTTCCTATAAATCAGATAAAGACGGGTGTGACCTGTCTAAAATCTCCCAAACGAAAAACAAGTTGTTCGTTGAGGCCTAACAAAGCAAGTGCACTACTGCAACATCAGACAAAAGTGAGATTTTGGGAAAAGTCAGACTCACACCATCCTGCTCAATTTGTGTCACCTTACTTGGCACTGTGGATCATTTGAACTCCTGGTATGACATTAAATTCAATCAAGGAAATGAAAAATGGCTGAAATTACAAAAAAGATTATTTTCCAGCGATTTCACTGAATTTTATGTTCAGAATTGACCAAATTTACCCTAATGATAACTACCCTACCCCATCCCAAAATTCCACCCCGCCTGGTCACCCTCCCCACTCCCCACTCCCCAAGAATGAACACACATTTACATTTACAATCAGAAATGAAATGGAACAGGAAAATGATGACGTGAGGCCGGCATAAAGAGTTAGTGTTGAGTGCTGGTCTTAATGTTAATGACTCTGCTCCTGACACTGTCACAGTCCTACATTTGGGGGTAGGCACAAATGAGCCATCTACAGTGCCACCCCTGACACGTCCCCTCACACCACCACACCCCACTGTGTGGAAATTCTTGGCACAAGGGAGCTTGATCTATAGCAAATATTTTTGCCGGTACTAAAAGAAAGGAACCTAGAGGGGCTCTGAATGAGCTCTACAGCGTATCTACATTACACCACCGACTAGCAGCACCCAGTCCCGTTTATATTTTTAAGGAGCTGTCGGGGTGATGAATATAACTCATGGTTCATTCTTTAGTGTTTTAAGGAAATGTTCTACGGAGCCATTTCTGAAGAATTTATTTTTCTTGAACAATGACATTCATTCAGTGGGGCTCAAAGTGTGAAACAGTCTTGCTCAGGGCTCTTTTCTTCAAAATAAATCTTATTTACATTCAGTTACATAAGAGAATGGATAAACACTATTGGCAGTTAAAATACCTCAATGCTGGACTGGACCTAATTCTGACACTGTGCTTGGCTGTCAAATGGGAAGCATTCCTCTTGGATGGCAGATTCACTGGCAGGCAGAACCAGTTCTGATTGGTCCTACGCCATCAAGCTTAGAGGCAGTATTCAGATTTTGCCAACCACTTTAGTGAAGAACAGTCCAGCAAGCGCACACACACACACACACACACATAAATACACACATATGTACACACACACTGACACAGGCACACATTCACACTAGCACACAGAGAAGGCGCTAGATCTAGGGAGAACCACATGTTACAACCCATGAAACTCCAGGACAGACAAAAGGATTGTTCTGCTTGACAGCTTTGTGGCTGGGGGCTCTGTCCATCTCCCACCCCTTACCTTCAACCCCCTCAAATCCTGAGGTCTGAATGTTGAAGACTGACCCACATAGAATTTTCTAGATTAACACTACATGTGCTTACCCCAGTCCAAAAAGAAGCGTTCTGAAGGCAGTCATCTCATTGACAGATTTACCCAGGCCTGCAGCCACAGCTCTTTATCACAGAACACGTTCTTCAGTCAAACCAACGAACATGTCCAAGATGGTGGTAGGAGGAGAGCCCCAGCCGGTAGGTTCTGAATGAATCCACACATGATGACAACCAAACAACGATACAGACTATGGCTGATGGACGAGTTCTGGCGACCCCTCAAATCCCAATGGCACCCCTTTACTTCTTGATGGGAAACAAGCTGGCCAATGGTCAGACAGACGAACGGACACAGAGGGAGAACTCTACCCTTTCGTGGACCGGATTGAGTGACATGAACAGAATTGGGGTGGGCGAGGATAACATTGTGGCTGCCCGTGGGAATCCCAATAACCGACGACAGCGTGCGCACATACGTGAGAAAACGAACAAGCCGATAACAGATGACTACAGGAGCACTGAGCAGCACTGGGTCCCCAGCAGCAGGGCAAGGAGGCGGAGCCACACCAGTGAGGAGGCCGAGCAAAGAGCCACCCCCGGGGCTCCGCCCCCGATGGCCCTGTCATAGATGTGATACTTGTCCTTGTTGGAGTGGAGCATCTTGGCGTCTTCAAAGGCGTAATACGCGGCCAGCGTGAAGTTAGTGTCTCCAGACGTCAGCAGGTCGAAGACGCAGGAGTGGAAGTACAGATCCTCCACTGGGAGGCGCTCTCGACACTTGGCCGCTGCCGTTTGGTAGGTGAACCCATGCTGTCTGACTCGCCCGGGGGCGTGGCTTTCGGCGACTGCGCGGGCCCTGAAAGCCCGGAAGTCGATGCGCTGGTTAAGCGGGCAGCCGTGCAGGCAAAGGTAGAGGCTGTCCTGGCTGTCTCCTTCCTCGGCCGCGGTCACCACCTCCTGTGGCATGCGCACGGCAAAAGTCAGGTAGCGGCCCACCTGCCGCACCACCATGGTGGTGCCGATGTGGTGCGCCTGGATCTCCACGTGCTGGCCCGGAACTTTCTCCAGCACTCGCAGGGTGCTAGCCCCGTGGCGCTCCCCGCCGTTCCGCGAGCCGTCCGCGAACGCCGCGGGGAGCTCGTCCGTCTCCGCGTGGTACATCTTCTGATCCACACATTCCTGGAAGTTCTTAAAGATGATGGTCAGCTGTTTGCGAGAAAGAGAGAGACAGTGAGGGGGGGAGGTGACAGCGGGAGAGAGAGGGGGGGTGGGTGGGAGAGAGAGTGAAGAGAGCAGAGGGGAGAAATATGTTCAAATAAAAAAAATGTATGTGCATATAGGACAACCAATATTTAAGACATCTTAAGCTCTCATCACAAGAACACGTGAAACTAAATGTATGTATGCGCATAGAACAAGCAAAGCCATATAAACACACATATAAAAAATTACTATATTTTCATGATAAAGCCAAGGGATTGTCTCTGCAATCTCACCAACAAGAAGCACATTACAGGACTTTATTTATTTATTTATTTGTATTTATATATATATATATATATATATATATATAGGACAGCTAAGACAAACAGGCAAGCTTCCGTGGTCTGCTTCCAGAGCAGGCCCCAGTTTACTTTACCCAATGTACCATAAAGTAAAAACAAAGCTCATTTCAGGCGTTAGAACTGGCCTACAGGAGGAGCTGCCGTTTACCCAGGAGGTCTATGCTCTATATAAGAACATGCAAGCATAAAAAAGTAACATCTCTTGAACTTGATGAAAATTATGTTTATTTCCACGACCGGCAGTTGTCAGAGATACAGGAAATGCATTCTAGATTCAGCGGAGTTCATCTGAATCCCAATGTAAGGACGGAATAGCTTTAAATACCTTTGTCTTTGTCTTCGGAGGTGGGAAACAAGTGTATATTCAAAATAATGTGATTGATTTACGGAAACCGCTGTCTGGCTCCTTTAAAATAATCAGTCTGCCAATCAGTAGGAGGTCTGATGGTTAAACTTCCAGAGACCTAGCCAGGTAACAGTCTGTTGTAATGTGAATCAAGTGTACTTGGAATAGTTTTCAATCACTCTCTCCCAGCCGCTATTCTATAATTAACTGCTAAGGGCATCGTTAGCGATGCCACTCTCTTGTAATTATGATAAGGTGGCTGAAACCATCTGGGCTGCAAGCACGGCTGATAGACAATCGTTTGAGACTTGAATGGTATTGGGACAATCATAAAGTCTTACAAGCGGGGCGGCTGTGACTCAGGAGGTAGAGCGGGGCGTTCGCTGATCGCAGGGTTGGCGGTTCGATCCCCGGCTCCTCCTGTCTACATGTCGAAGTGTCCTTGGGCAAGACACTGAACCTCAAAATGCTCCCAATGAGCAGCTGCCGCCATTGGTGTGTGAATGTGTGTGTGAATGGGTGAGTGAGAGGCCATTGTAAAGTGCTTTGGATAAAGGCGCTATATAAGTGCAAGGGCGCTATATACAATGGTGGAAATAAGTATTCGACACGTCAACAATTTTATTATCAAACATATTTCCAATGTAGCTATTCACATGAGATTTTGACCAGACATTGGTATTAACTCAATAAAACTACACAGCTAAATAAATTGTAACGTTCCAATTCTTTAAAAAAGTTATGTGCAATAAAGTGAAATGACACAGGAAAAAAGTATTGAACACGCTAAATTAAATGTATTTAATACTTGGTAGAAAAGCCATATTTTTAATATTTGGTTGCATATCCTTTGCATGCCATGGCTTTATGATGTCTGTGACCCAACAACATCAAAAGGCTCTTGATATCTTATTTGCTGGTACTCTTACAAGCGATACTATAACAGCTCTGCATTTGAATGGATCTCTATGGGAATTGGAGGGTGAGACCAGATTTAGCTGTAAATTACACTGGAACAGTATAGAACACATGGTTGGCTAAGTGGCTCTAAGTCATCAAGGGTCTGATGTATTAAACAAGCCTTTAACCATCACTCTGCTGCCAGAAATACAGTAGATATGGATGGATCACTTGAAGGGTTTCTTCTCCTGACTTATTTTTCCATAGAGTTCAATAGGAAAATCTGTCAGGAGAAATAACCCTTAAAGTGATCCTTCCATATCTACTGTATTTCTCGTGTAAACATGTTATTCGGAATATGCCCCTGAACGGAATATTTATTTAGTCTGCGCATGTTCAATCTGCAAGACATCTTCTGTCCATTATGGCAAAAAGCTCGCATTTCCAGAGCGAAGACTTATGTCTACAAATAATGAAAGACATGAATATAATATAATGCATTTACGAGAAAAATATATGTCCTACACTATTAGGAATTCAAGGCTCATTTTCCTTTACATGGATGGTTGAAGAATGCGTACACCAAATATAAACTGGCTCTGAATAATCGTCCCGCCGCCCTCATTGAAACTGTGTGGTTTTACTTCTTGGCTAACCTGCTGTCTGCGCGCATTGGCAGTCTCTAAATCAAGCGCAGAAATAATTAATTACCATCATTACAGTCCTGCCGCTTTGTTTCAAAGACTTATCAAGATCTTATATATGTTCTGCTTATCGCTCTTGCATCTGTGGTGGGCCCAATCCAAAATGCCAGTACAAGCAGCATTAATGAAGACCAGTGCTTACAACAGTGGCCAACTCTCCCAGTTCCAGACAGTCCCAACGGCTTGTATTCATTATCTGTAATGACTGAGACTTAAGAATAATCCACTGGTGCACTGTATGTATGACTCAACCAGAAAAACATCCAGAGGTAAAGCTAAGTTTGTCTGGGAGACAAGGGAACATTTCTATCAAATATATATAAATAAAATAAATAAATAAATAAATAAATATATATACACAACACTTAGTTCCGACCGTGCATTGTGATTGGCCGAGACGCATTCCACGAGTGCTTATATTCATTATAACATCACTGGGACCTCACCACCAGCCGGGATCACTCCACTTTGTTTAGATTCTAATTGAACTCAGAGAAGTTCAGTAGGTATGGCAACGAATGGAGACCAAGCGACTGCCGTGTAAAAAGCCCTCACTCTCCGATTTGGATAACGTGAGTTAGAGGAAAGGGCACCTATATCAAGTCACAGAAGCTGATACACTGAATAAAATGCCGTTGTGTTAGTGTTGACAAAACAATACCAGCTGCTAATTTAGCTAAACCTATTAGCCAGCTACAGTTGTGTTAATGAAAATAGCAGTACAACATCAGTAACCTGATGAACCACTGTTATTAGTAGTTGTGATATTTCTGCATGGCAAATAATTTACTTGTAGATGTAGTAGTGTAATAGAAAAACAACAGACCCAACTGTCCTGACATGCACGTAATTGACTCATTCATTGAAAGGGGCGTGTTCAAAATAATAGCAGTGTGGAGTTTAGAGAATTCATTAATTCTGTGTAAAAACAGGTGTCATTAATTGTCCTTTATTAAGAAAGAAGGGAAGCAAATGTTTCACACATTGTTATAAAATATATTTCCTTCTGAATTGCTAAGTAAAATGGTCTGTTCCAAACATTGTTCGGAGGAACAACGTAATTTGATTAAAAAGTTGATTGGAGAGGAGAAAACGTATAAAGAAGTGCAGCAAAATTATAGGATGCTCAGCTAAAAAGATCTCAAATGCTTTAAAATGGCAACAAAAACCAGAAACACGCGGACGAAAACAAGCAACTACTGTTAAAATGGATTGAAGAATAGTCAGAATGGCAAAGATTCAGCCAATCAACACCTCCAGAAAGATCAAAGATGATCTAAAATTACTTGTAAGTGCTGTTACAGTGAGAAGACGTTTGATCGAAGCTAAGCTATCAGCAAGAAGCCCCCGTAAAGCACCATTGTTGAAAAAACGGCATGTGCAGAATCGGTTAAAATTTGCCGATGGAACACATCGATTGGCCCAAAGAGAAATGCCGTAACATTCTGTGGACTGATGAGAGTAAAAGTGTTCTTTTCGGGTCTAGTGGTCGTTGACAGTATGTCAGACAACCCCCGGGTACTGAATTCAAGCCACAGTGCACTGTGAAGACAGTTAAGCATGGTGGCGCAAAAATCATGGTATGGGGATTTTTTATAAATAAATGTTGTCGATGCGCAACGTAATGAAAGCTAAAGGCGGTCCAACTAAATATTAGTGTGCGCAACTTTTTTTTTGGCCAAGCAGTGTATATATTACTCAACACACCAAGCTATTACTTATAACAGTCATTTATATTTTTTATTGTTTGCTGAAACTTTAATTTTTTAAATTTTCGTTTGAATAACTTTAGTTTCTCAAGTTTGTCAGGTTAGTTGATAAGTTGTCTGCTGGATTTATCACTTTAGCACTTTACGGTCCGTCTCTCCGAGGGGTGCACACATCTCTTCCATTCCTCATCCAAGCAGTTGTGTTTGTGTTTTAAGTCTCTAGATAACAGCAGCTAATAAATGCTTGTAATTCAAGTTCCCAAGACCCTCAGGTCCTGGAGAACTGAGCTGCAGGGCATCTAAAAACCCTAAATCCAGGGAACATGTTTAAAAAAGAACTTACCAAACTGGTAAACCATTTACCATTTAAGACCACCAGTTTGGTGCAAAGCAATGTTAAAACAAACACTTTTACTGAGCTTCATTGTTAGAGCGTTAGAATCTGTTTTATGTTACCGTCCCAAGTTGTGCACAATGAGGTCACTAGGCAACGACAACTGGTCTGCATGTGGCCCAAGACACCTTCAGTAAGTACGAAGCAGGTTTACGAGTTAACTCCATTTCACATTAGTGAATTCACTAACTGAAATATTCTCAAAAACCATTATGGCCATTTTTCAATTAATTTCCTGAATTGACTGAATTGCATTTACACTCATACATTTAGCAGATGCACTTATCCGGAGCAAATTACATGGCTAATACGTGTACGCATTTTCCACTTATACAGCTGGACATTTTAATGAAGCAATGCAGGTTATGTAGCTTTGCTCATGGTTACTATGGCGCAGTCCCACCTGAACCTGCATCCTCTGAGTTACCAACCCAGTTCCCTCACAATGATATTACATCGGCACCCTATTTGAAATTGATCTAAGCTCCAGCAGCCATGTTAGAAACACGAAGCAACAGCAGAGCACAAAGGCAGCCTGTCTCTCACCTTGCTGGTGGCCGTGGCAGAGCTGCCAGGCAGCACAGGCGTGTTAGTCACCTGCACGGACAGGTACTTGTTGTGGATGAGAGGCCACGCCCCCTCCACCTTGCAGGTCTGGAAGTCGTCGGTGAAGGTGCGGAGGTGAGGGTCTCCAAAGAAGCCGCAGTGGGTGTAGTTTTGGGGCGCTGAGTGACGCGTGAGCCCTCGCTCGTAGTGGCAGATCTCGGGGCCGTCCGACCGCTCCTGGCTGTCAAGGCTGGGCAGGGGTGGGGTCCGGGGGCGGGGCTGGGAGGTGGGGCCCTCACGGGAGCAGTTGTGCTGGCCCATCAGGTCCTCGATGCCGTGCTGGGCGGAGTGGTAGGCCAGGTCACCTCGGCAGGTCCGGGCCGTACGGCGAACGCAGGTGTTGTAGGCCCGCAGGGCGGGGCAGAACTCCTCCTGTGGACCCAGGCTGGAGGTGGAGGCCCAGAACTCAGAGTTACACCTGAGGATCTTACACTGCAGAGTCACTGCAAAGAGAACACAAACACACTCAGCATCTTGCACCGAAGATAAATATGCACACCTCTGCAACACACACTCACACTCACACACACACACACACTCACACACTACACACACACACACACACACACACACTGCAGATAAACACTCACACACACTCACACACACACACACACACTCACACACTACACACACACACACACACTGCAGATAAACACACACACACTGCAGATAAACACACACACACACACACACCTGAGGATGTTACACTGCAGACTCACTGAGCATAACACCACACGGTACCAAACAAATACAGCCAGATAGCCTCCACTCAGGTTCAGGCTGTCCTCACACAGGAAAATCAAATCCACTTACTCAATATTTGACCTCCCCTTTCCTTTTTGTTTCCACTCTCCTGTCGGCTAATTGTATCAGAAGCTTTTTTTTATGGATTTTAAATATCATATATTATTGAGTCAGGTTACTGTTCAATTCCCTTGATTACTACTTCTGGGCTTTGTACGCGATAAGATTCTAATACAACTCTAAACCCTTGAGGTCAAGAGGCTGAGATGAGTTCCTGCAAGTTCCTCTAATTGTTCATTGGCTGCAGACAAATTTAGCAATTATTCAAGTTAGATAATTACACAGCTGGAGTCGGTGGAATTTAGACCAGAATTCCTTGTGGTGTGACCTCAAGACTAGAGTTAATCACCGCCATAATATAAAAGCCCAATTCACTAAAAACCCACTCTCTTGGGAGATTTTGTGAGGTTGGGAGAGTGCCGTTTCAGTCAATTCATTATCAATATTTTATTTTTATGGAAAAGCAAACTTTTATTCTGCATCTTTCATCAAGCTCTGAGGCTATATTATATAAAAACATTTATTTGTCTCCATAAAGTTGTTATATCTATAACCTTTAAATCAACCACCTCCAGACTTTGGACCTTTTGCCCTTGTGCGATAACGGTATTGCGGAAATGACCACCATCATTATGGAATCATGACCTCCTGGCTGGCATGACTGGGGAAAAAGGCCCCTATTGCAATTTGTATCATAGTGATGGGAAACAGTAATCTAGGCTAAGATCACTGAAGCCATACACAAATGATTACTCATTAGGATCCTAATTATCACTCATTAGTGCAGTAAAACTTGTTTAGTATATCTCTGGGGAAATCTCAAATAACAGCCTTGTTATGATATTCTCTCCTTTGCATGAGAAAGGACCTCTCTGAACAACTTTCGATCGTCTCCAAGAGGTGTGAAAGAACTCTCCTCAAAAGGGTTGAAAGATTCCTGTAAAGAAAGGCGGGTGGGGGAGATAGAAAAGTGAGTGCATAAATGTGAGTGGGTGCGCATTTGTGTACCTGTATGTGTGTGTGTGTGTGTGTGTGTGTGTGTGTGTGTGTGTGATTGACTGAGTGAGTGAGTGAGTGAGAGAAAGAGACCACGAGACAAGGTATATGAAAGCAGGAGTTTGCGAGAGTGCAAGCATAAGTAAGCTTGATGCTGTGTGTGCCTGCGAATGTGTAAGAGTAAAATCAAGAATGAGAGTTTGAGTTTGTGTGTGTGTGTGTGTGCGTGTGTATGTGTGCACATACCTCAGACGGTTAAATAAATACGGACAAAGTGACTGTGACGTCACCCATTGACTCCTCCATGGGCTTGCGAAAAGCGTTTTGAAACCGCGGAAGTGCACCTTGTTGTAAAAATTAGAGACTGCGTAGTAGAGAAAAGGGGGACTCTTAAATGGTCATGAAGTCCACTAACTACGTGAGATACCGCCCCCTCCTCAGTGCCTGATTAGTCCATAAAATATTCAAATATTGTCCAAATGACACAATAACTTAAATTGGCATATTGCGGTCGCATATTCTTATGGGAAAAATTTCTGACTTCATATTTTGACCGCATTGGTACCATTGACTATACTGGAGCCAAGCACACCGGCGCTAGAGAGCAACGCTCTCAACAAGACCAGGAAGTGAGCTTCAAAAACTTGAGTCTCCAAATCTCCAAACTGGAGAGTCTCCAAATGCAGACAATGTCATTTCCTTTTGAGACCAACAGAGCAGTAAATGACCCCAGTGTAAAGGGATTAGGTTGAGTTTCAGCTGCCATACACAGAGGAAGAGGAGAAGTCTGCAGTCTTTTAAAAGACATAGGGTCTCCTTTCACTGCCCCCCAAGGCCCCATACTGACAGGAGGGTTTTACAATACCACCCGTTTGGATTACAGCCAGATGATATTTCCCTGCCAACTGCTACAGCTCCCACACAAACAAAGTGCAATTTTCAGATGCTCCCTGAAACAAGCAATTTACCTGAACAGAGAGAATAAAAAACTTCAAAAGTACCCTTCAAAAGTAAATCCCTTTTTAGTCAACTTCCTGCTAATTGGTCCTCACTCACTCTCTTTCTTTCTCTCTCTCTCACTCTCTTTCTCAGGCTGCCATCACTCAGTAGCCATTAAGTACGGAAAAAATCTATATTTCTGAGAAATCTTTATTAACAAAAGAAAAAAAGGTTGATTTGGTCAAGATACACAGCCTATAATAATACCTGGTATTTATATAGCGCCTTTCTCGATACTCAAAGCGCTTACAAGGATGAAGGGAAACTCGCCTCAACCACCACCAATGTGTAGCACCCACCTGGGTGATGCAGCGGCAGCCATTTTGCGCCAGAATGCTCACCACACATCAGCTGAGGTGGAGAGGGAGAGAAGAATGTTTTAGCTAATTAAACTGGGGGATGATTAGGTGGCAGATTGAAAGAGCCTAGGTTGGGAGTTTAGCCAGGACACCGGGAAAACCCCTACTGCGATAAGTGTCATGGGATCTTTAATGACCACAGTCATTCAGGACCTCTGTTTAATGTCTCATCCGAAAGACGGCATCTCCTACAGCACAGTGTCCCCATCGCTGCACTGGGGCATTGCGGTTTTTATTTGACCAGAGGTAAGACTGCCCCCTACTGGCCCACTAACACCACTTCAAGCAGCAACTTGGTTTTCCCAGGAGGTCTCCCATCCAAGTACTAACCAAGCTCACACCTGAAGCCTTGAGAGCCAAACTTGTAACAGTAACATCATATAAAAGCAAACTGTACCAATATTGAAATATATGCACATGTACTAGCTACCAATGGTATTGTTCATAATTATTACAGGCAGGAGTTTATCTTGGGCACCTGACCCAATATGACTTGCATTACCATCTAAATACATGTGGGTGGGGTCACTGTAGGCATTGGATGAATGCATGAAATGGGCCCAAAAATTTCAGCCCGACTGAGCCTGCATCCTCAACTCATTTACGTGCTATGAAGGCCTCTGGGAGACAACTGGAGCGACTATAAGAGGACAAGACTTATTGACTTATTGATCATACAGAAGCTTATAAGGACCATGTAGGTACAAGGATGCCTTGGCTGCTGCTCAGTCCACTTATTACTCTGACATTATCCTAAAGGAAAAAAGCAAGAGCCCTTTTCTCCACCATAAATAAACTGCTCCGCCCTCTGGAAAACCCTCACCTCTCTACCTCTCTGTCACCCCTGAACTCAACAACAATTTTCTAGACTTCTTTCAAAACAAGATGGATCAAATTTATCAACAACTTGTTCAGGCATGACCTATCCCTCCCCTATCAGACTCCACCCCCCACTGAGCCTGGTAAACAGGTACTCTCCACCCCCACTGAGCCTGGTAAGCAGGTACTCTCTAGCAGTTTCTCTGCTTCTCTCTGGTAACTGAATCCCTAATCTCTGACCTTATAACCAAGTCTAAATCCTCAACCTGCTCCTTAGATCCCATACCTACTCCCCTAATTAAGACATGTCTCCCTGCTGTCTTGCCCCTTGCTGGTCAATAGAATAGAATAGAATAACTTTTATTTTCCCATTAGGGAACTGTAGCCCCAGCAACAACAAAAAAAAGACATAGACAGTGGGGCAGACCCACAACATACAAACAAACATATCAAATAAAGACATTCAATAAAATCATTGCATTAATCGAACTAATTGAATTTTAGTGGAACACAGCCATGATTAAAAATAGCCCCCGCTGTCCTGGGATGTCCAGTGTCATTAAGCAGTCCAACACACAAAATCCGCCTCCACGAATTTCCTCCATACACGCAGTGTTTCGGTCTCTGTACACCGGTGAAGAGCGATGGTAAACTTTGTTACTGCAGATTCTGTACTGCAGATCCAACGGACATTCCCGAGCATATGTTGCGAATGTGTCTCCATGGTGACGACCACAAACAAAATTATCTCGACAACACAATTCGTCAATATTATAAAAATGAGCAGCAGGAGTGCCCTGAACAATCTCCAGCCTGCTTCCCCGTACCACAACAGACACACAGCGCATAAAAACAACAAAATGCATTCAAATTAACAAACATGAACACGAGAGACAGCTGGACTACATGTCGCCATTAAAGCGCCATGTGACGACATATAGTCAATATAGTTAATACATCACTATCATCTGGTATTGCTGGTATTGTATCTTCATTGAAACTAGCAGTTATAACCCCAGTACTAAAAAAACAAGGTCTTGATCCTGACAATTTCTCCAACTACAGACCAATCTCCAACCTACCCTTCCTGCCTAAAGTCCTGGAGCGTGTAGTCACTGTCCAAATTCAGCAGTATATGACCCAGTATGACTACTTTGAACAGTCAGGTTTTAGAGTGAAGCATAGTACCGAAACCACTTTGATTAAGGTGACAAATGAACTAGTGTGCTGCCGATGCCGGGAAAGTTTCTATCTTAATCCTGTTAGACTTATCCGCTGCATTTGACACAGACTGCCATGATATCCTGCTGGAACGCTTGGAGAAGTTGCTCGGTATCACTGGTACCCCTCTCCACTGGTTCCAGTCCTACCTATCTGAGAGGGGGCAGTTTGTGTCACTGGGAAATTATAAATCTATCCCAGCCCCACTCATTCAGGGTGTCCCCCAGGGCTCTGTCCTTGGTCCCCTGCTTTTCACCATTTACTTGCTGCCCCTAGGTCAGATTCTTCGTCACTTTGGTTTTAATTTTCATTGTTATGCCGACGATACCCAAATTTATGTGCACACCAATCCCTCAACCAACCTCCTCCGTCCCAATGTAATTGACTGTCTTACTAAATCTAAATCTGGATGAACCATAACTTCCTAAAACTCAATGGCGACAAGACAGACATGCTACTAGGTCCCAAACCCCTGCTCAGTCAATTCAAGGACTTCAGTGTGCCCATTGATGGGTCTATGATCAAATCCAGCCACTCAGTCAAGAACCTTGGAGTCACCTTGGACTAGAGTGCGGATCGGGCCGCATATTTCTGTCCGAACCCGACCGAGCCCGAGATAGTAGTAACCGAGCCCGACCCGAACCCGAAAGGAATTCTGCTTTTTATGTCCGAACCCGACCCGAGCCCGACGCAGTTAAGGCACTGAAGCGCTGACATAATGTTTCCCTGTCACGCAGTTGTTGTTACCATGGTTACAGCTTCTGTTTAGTGGTCACTGGACACCTAAATGACCGTCAAAAGGCATTGTTTTATTGGTAGATAACAGACACACACACAATATTCGGTATCATTTTTATTTATTTCACACTATATTTTCACCAAAAACAACTTGAAGCACCATGTGAAGTAAGCTAACCCATCCTAATTAGTACAGTAATACCTTGACATACAAGTTTAATTCGTTCCGTGACCGAGCTCGTAACTCGGTTTACTCGTATATCAAATCAATTTTCCCCATTGAAATTAATTTAAATACCATTAATCCGTTCCAGCCCCCCAAAAAACACCCTAATTTCTTTGTTACGTAGTTATAAAAATGAGAAATGTATTTATAAATAATACATAATTAATACAAAACATAATACAAAGATAATAAAATAGAATATAAAGAAATAAACTGGTTCTAAACTTAATTGCTACATTATTATTATTCACTTACACTTAATCTTCATCAGTGACGTTTGCATCTTTTTCATTGATTTTTGGCTTTTTCGTCACGCTTTTCTGACTCTGATCTGCAGGGCGTTTCGATAAAAACCTATCCATGGTGGTTTGTTTCTTCCTTCCCTTCAGAATTTTACGGAAATGCGAATGCAATTGCTCCGCTTGCTCGGCTCTAGGCTCGTAAGGCGAAGCAAGAAATTGTCCGAGCAACGGCTCGTAACTCGGAATACTCGTAAGTTAGTGCACTCGTATGTCAAGGTTTTACTGTAGTTCAAAAGTAAAATGTTCGCTAGTTGTTCGGCTGCCGTGACCGAGCCCGACCCGAGCCCGAACATCATTTTAAAAGTTTAGTCCGAACCCGGCCCGACCCGACGGGTCCCGTCGGGTCCCGTCGGGTTCGGGTCGGGTATCCACCCTCTACCTTGGACCCCACCCTGTCCTTCAAGTCCCACGTTAGACACATCACTAAGTCAGCTTTTTTCCACCTCAAAAATATGTCCAGACTCCGACCCTTTCTCAACATTCCTGTTGCAGAAACCCTGATCCATGCATTTGTGTTCACCTGTCTAGACTACTGCAATTCCATACTGTACGGTCTTCCATCCACTTTACTTGATAGGCTGCAGTATGTTGAGAATTCTGCTGCACGAGTACTCACCCACACCAAACAATGGGAACACATTACTCCTACCCTCCATAGACTTCATCGGCTCCCAGTCAAATACCGTATCACTTTCAAACTACTCCTACTCACCTATAAAGCACTAAATGGATTAGCTCCCTCATACCTCCCAGACCTACTACATCCCTATGTTCCCTCACGTCCACTCCGTTCAGCTCACTCTGGCCTCCTCTCTGTCCCTCAAACTTCGCTCCGTTCTATGGGTGACCGTGCATTCAGCTCTGCGGCCCCTGTGCAGATCCCTCAAATCTCAAATCCCTTGCTAAATGTTCTCCAACCTCAACAAACATTACAGGAGAGGACTCAGTGCTGTTATCTTGGCAAACAGTGGGTGCACAAAGTACTAAATACAGGGAAATTATTTTGCATTAAAGATTGCAATGGCATCACAACTAAACTATAGAATTTTCTCATTTTTTCAGAGCTTAGAAGCCATTGGATAAACAATACATTTAATTCAATCCTGCCCTTTTTGCTAATATTAATATCTGGGGGGCACTGTATATAAAAACACTCCTGAGCCAACTCAATTTTAGTACTTTCTCATTTTCAGACAAGAATAATTCTCATACAGCAGTCATTTTGAAGGTTACATAAAATTTCCTTAAATACTGTTTAGGGAAATCTTATGTAAACTTTAAATTGAGACATAAACCACATGTATGTCTGGACAAATACAATTACTGCAGTTGATAGTTAAATCTTCATTAAATTATAATTATACCATGATGTCTGAACTGACATTAACACATTTTATATTTATCTTCAGGCCATAGCCTACTACCAGCAATCTTTAAAAGTAGGCAAGTGACGTGCCTAAATGTCTAAAAGCTGAACAATTGTTTTCGGTTCCAAATAAAGTTCTACGAACAGCCTTCCTCATGACAATAAGAACAATATCGCCAATGTGTTACTCAACAATTGCAAGGTGTTAAGTAACGTATAGGTGACATTCATGCGTTTCAGCGGAGAAAAAGTTAAATGCTACAAAATCCCTTCAGCTCAATGAAATGAAGAAGCCAGCCCTTCCCCCAGTCATAACAAAAGGCATTTATCATCCATCTGATAAACTGCCGCGAACTAATCTTCAGATTGAGTAAATATCGGCTGACACTTACATTATCTTGTTTGCTTAATGCTTAGTGACATTAAAGACAAAATGCTAAGAGTTGGCAAACAATGAAACTTCAAGATAAGCTTGGGAGGCGGGAAGTACTGAAATTCCGTCTTATAGAATGTTTCAATGGGACAGCAAGAGGCATTGTACTTCAGAAACAATATACCTTGTAATGCATGAATAAAAACATAATAATATTGGATTTTTAAAGCTCATGACAAATAAAGATGTGATGAAGATAGTGTGATGTCTCATAGCACTTAGTAGGCTCCAGTCAGAAAATAAACACACACACTCCAAACATATTCTTAGCTTAAGGTGCCAAATGTCACATTATTAATCCATAATGAAAACTTGCCCACTTGATTATGGTCCAAAACAATTAGGGTTTTCTTTGTGGATTTATGAGTATGGTGCCATGAAGGCCAACAGGCTACATTTTAAGTACAATGAAGTATTACGCAAGTAAAACATGTTCAGTGAGGTGAAAGATGGTTTATGTGATAGCGGACTTCACCTGGGAATGTGAAGTCAGGTATCAAAAGTGGTGTGCATTATTTAAAATACCCGAGACTATTTTTAATTTGGTAAATGAATGGCATTAGGTTCTTGTGGTGTTGAACATGTGCCCCCTCCCACAAGCCTAAACTACTGCGGTCACGCCACCTGCACTTTGAAAAATGTCGCTCAATCTATCTGCACCCATTTGTGACGCACACGTACATCGGCAAAAGTTTCTACCCCAACTGTTAGTCCTCGATTTATGATTTATTTACAGTTTACATATTTGTTGAAATATCTTAAATTGCAATGGTGCATATACTCTGGAACGCTACAACATGATATTTGGCAATTAGTGATTTAATCGGCCTTTCTGTTACCTTTTTTCTTCTTCTTACTGTTGTGTACCTTTCCTTATGTCTGCATTGTGCTATTTGCTTGTGCATTGTGTACTATTGTGTACTTGATAACAGGAGAAAATTTCGTATGTTTTTTTTTTTTTTCCTTTATTGATCAATAAAAAGAAACTCGCACTGTCAGTGGAAGGTAAAATCCAAGAGAATTACTTCATTAGACCTGACCAACATCTGGCCAGGTCTCAGGCACCTAAAATAATCTTCCTGCCCCTCAAAAAGCGTTACAGTTGTAATATTCGAGAGTTAATTGGATAGAAAAGTCCATGATACGATGTGAATTCATTATACCAGTTTTTTTTTAAAGCTATATAATAACCATGTGGAATTGTTTTCAGCACTCAACTCCACTAGATTCTTGAACAACAGCTTCCTAGGTCGCATGATTGTCATGATTTTTTACAGTAGGAATGCCGCTTTATAAAGTCCAGAGTATATAAACTTTTTTGTGCAATTTAAAAGATTAACAAATATGTTAACTCCTGTAAATAAATAATAAATCGAGGACTGACCTTCCCCGCTGTACATTTACAGCCGGGGCGGCTGTGGCTCAGGAGGTAGAGCGGGTCGTCTGCTGATCGCAGGGTTGGCGGTTCGAACCCCGGCTCCTCCTGTCCACATGTCGAAGTGTCCTTGGGCAAGACACTGAACCCCAAATTGCTCCCAATGAGCAGGCTAGCACCTTGCATGGCAGCTGCCGCCATTGGTGTGTGAATGTGTGAGTGAACGGGTGAGTGAGAGGCCATTGTAAAGCGCTTTGGATAAAGGCGCTATATAAGTGCAGTCCATTTACCATTTACCATTTACATCACATACGGGTTACCGGAAAGTGCAATGTAGATGCGCATAATTTTTGTTGCCGATAGTATGACTAACATTTTTCAAAGTGCAGATGGCGTGACCGCACTACAAAACCTGGGACTGCATTTAGGAGGAATGCATGAATTCAGCTCTGCCAAACCCATTGTGAAAACGGCATGGTTTAATTTAAAACAGATTGCTTAACATGAACTCTGAAGCGCACATCCCTTTTAGCTTTTCTTAAAATGCTAATCTGTGAAGTACAGTCTACCGTTTAAAAATGGAAAATCATGTTCCCGTTTTCAATTGGTACGAGTTGAATCGCCGGTTATTTCATTGTCATTATTAGAAGTTAGTGTGCTTCTGCGAAACATAGGCTACATGGTTTTACACTGCTAGTTTATCACTATGTAGGCTAATTTAACTCTTATCCAACACATGATAAATATTCATATAGGCTACACTCGAGCGTAAACCAAATGCGTCGTCGCGGTAGGCTATATAGGAACAGAACCAAATTAGCAAATTACACGGATTAAGTAGAAACAAGAAAAACACTAAAAATGCGTCACCTATAGCCATTAGGCATGCATTGTCAAAGTTTTTCTGCAGTGTAACATAGTCACACGGATACAGGGAGTGCTTTGTTACTTAAACCGAAGTAGCCTACCTGCGCGGCAGTGGGGTTAAACCTAAGAAAATGTTCCAAAGACACAAAATGCACATCGCAAGCCAGAAGTGGGGCTTAAAAATAGAATATAATTTAGAAAACTATTAAGGCGATTCAAGGCTTACCTGCGGGGAAGAGACAAATAAACAGCACAAGAATCCTGCCGACTTTTAGCGCCGAACGTCTTCCTCCTTTCCCCATAACCATCCATCCAGCATGGGGTTGCAATTCCCTCCTCTCCCTGGTCAGGTCAGCAAGAGAGACGGAAAATAGAATTACCCCACTAGATTAATTGTATAATAAACAACGGTAGTAACTCCAGGCATGAAGAGCATCGAAGTGAAACCATCTATTCCGATCATTAATAGTTTCCTCAAATCCCAGTTGTAGCTAGGCTAATTATTTTCTTTTCCTTTCCTCTTGCGTTCTAGCCTACATGTAGCTACACTAGCAATGTTTCAAATTCCTCCGCAAAACAGTGAGAAATGACAATCGATCTCCCGTTTCAGGGGGAGGTGGGGTCAAGGAGGTGCTGCCCACAATGCTTTCTTAACCAATGAGAAGCGATGATTTTTAACCTCAACCCCCCCCCCCCCCCCCAAGTTTCGAATTACACCCCGACCTTGACGAAAGACCTCAACTTGAAGTAATAGTAACGTTGAATCAGCGTTGAATTTTTTACGTGTTCTGAATGAAAAACATTTATCTTAAACTACCAATGTTCCTAATATTTAAAAAAAATTCTCCGAAACGAAATTAGTATTCTAACAACTAATTGTGGAGCACCGTAGAGATGTCAGCCACTGGTTTTTACTCTATTCAAATAACTGCACAGGCAACAGTCAGTGTCCAACCAGTTTGAATCAAATTCTCTGATGATTCTACTCTGATGAGTGACGTAGACAATCTTAACCTGCATCAGGGCAGCGCAAACAACCTTGCTGAATGGTTTGATAAAAATGCATTGATTCTAAACAGAAGGTCTCTTTTGAGTCTGCGACACAATGATGATTACGTTTATTAAGCAGGGACTGTCAAATAAATATTTGGGAATATAGGCTACTGATGCAACCATGTCTCGGAATGTACACATTCATAATTATGTCTGTAAAAAAAGTATAACAGTGAATTTACTTTCTTTGCAGGTTACAATATTTCGGGACATGCGGCCAAATCTGACTTTTTTGTTATATATTTAAAACCATCAAGAGCTATGGTATGACCGTTTGGTACAAGAGCAGCTCTGTGCAGCTTTAAACAGCTTTAAGATATCAAGACTCCTAAGAGTTCCAAGATAAGTTTGCCATCTGCTTGAGAAGATTTCTTAAGCCTTCACATCAGGGGTGTCAGACTCCAGTTCTGGAGCGTGCAGTGTCTGCTGGTTTTGGTTCATTTCAATACATCAGTTATTATTTTAAGTCACTGATTTGCTAATGAGTCAATGCACCTTGTTTCCAAGGTCTAAACCGGCTGCTGATGTAAAGGAAAACACAAAGATCCACAACCACAGCACCCCTCCAGGTCTGGAGTCTGGATATTGACAACCCTGTCCTATATCAAAGTTTGATTTGATTGGCGAAAAATATTTCTTCCATGAAGAATGACAATTCATGCCATCCGTGAGGAATTTATACATCCCAAATGCAGACATTTTACATTTGAAAATTCCTTTATTCTATGTTCAGTTGAACTGTTCAATCAGTAAATGAGTTTACAATATTAAAATAAGAATAGCTAGGTGAAGTGTAATTGCAGGGCCTTATTCAATTGGCATATAAAACTGCAGTGTTTGGTGCGATTATGGGAGTAACGTGCAACGACCTTGTGCGATTTTTGAAGGGGTGGATGGTATGTGGTGTTTGTAGTGTATTTGATTTGTACATCATCTGTACTGAAACCTGTGTTTTGTGTGTTGTTGGGAAACAGCTTTTTAACACAAAACTATTTTTTGCAAAATAGACTAAATATTATCTCATCTAATCTCACATATGAGGGAGGCACAGTCAGATTCCTTACACAAAGTGAGGGCTTAATGTGTTCTTTTGTAGAACTACCTCACAAATCTACCTCACAAACCTGTCATTATGAAATTATCTATTTCATGGTATTCATGATGCATTTTGATTTAATTGAGTTCATTCACACATTCCTGTAATCTTCTGGGGGGACAATCTTCTGTTACGGGACAATGGCTATCCATTAAAAATGGCTTTCCATTTGCTGATAATACCTATATCAAGCCTAATGCGTGAATTGTCATTCAATGGAAAACTCGCGCACTGCAAGAGACGGACATTTGAGTTTTGAAAATGCACTTCTGATGTCATTACAATACAGCTCTCTAGGCCTACAGTCTGTAAGTAAATAGATTGGTTTTGACTGAATGCCTTGTCCAGTGATTTTTATTGTTTTTCAAATAGCCTAAGCTACAGCGGATTCCCTGTGCGTAATGTTTTTTCCATAGCCTACGGTTAAACAACGGAGATAAATGTCACTATGTTAACAGAATTTTAACCTTAGTAGCTATTCTTCGTCCTTCATCTTTTAAAATTACAGTGACATGGTTTCCATACTCTCAGCTTATTAAAACCCAGCTGATTTCACATGTTAAATCATAGCTTGATCCAGGATCATTTCGAATAGTCTATAGCCTATACATGTAACCTTACACGTACCATCGCACATCGCCTGGATGTTGATGAAGCGGGCTGAAAGCAATTTAATTCGGCATTCCCCTTCGCTGAGGGACAGGTAGCTATGTGGTTTTTGACCTATGGACCCTTTTATTATTATGCATTTTTTATATATATAGCCTACACAATAATAATATTTCACATTGTCATCTTGATATTTTTAGTCATGCTTGTGCGCGCCCCTGTGTGTAACTCAGTTAAAATAACATGTAAACAACTGCGACATGACTTTAGACCAGGTTTTTGGTGGTTTTAGCGCAAGCGCTTTCTGCTGCCTCAAGATAGCAATACGCCAAACATAATCCTGGCCACTCCGCATCTTAAAACCAACACACGCCCAGTTCACTTGTAATGGGCGCAAGAATACATAGTATTTAAACGACGTGAACGCAAGGCGTTATAATGAACCATGCGCCGGGTGTAAGATGGCAAAGACACTTGCGTTTGGGTTAGCGCCGCTTAGCGCCGAGTGTAAGATAGGGCCTCATGTGGGGGTTTTACGTGTGGGGGTTTCAGAAGGTGTACTAGCGTTAGAGGTGTGCATTTCTCAAACAGATTGTCCAAGACAATAAATGACCACTGAATCTTGAAAAGAACATCTCTATGCATACAACCAATGGTAGGATTGTATATTTATATTTAGTCAAGATATTGACAGTAGAATGACGTGGTATAATTAATTACTCAAGAATTTCACTTGTTTATTTTGTTGTTGAGTGAACAGGGCTTTTCATGGCAGTATTGGCATACGTTTGGGCTATTGTTGGGTTTATCTTGTTGCTATGACGAAATACAAATTTTTGAAAAAATACTTTTATGAACTCACAGATAGACGCTATTGTCCACTGTGTCATGCATGGGTAGTTATAGTTGAGTTGAGCAATTTCATGGCACTGGCAACATGGCAACTAAGGGGTCTGTGCAAAGAGGTTAATATGTATGTCAAAAAAGAGTTAATTGCTAATATACAATAGATAATGTTCAATTTCCCCCTGGTGCATGCTGGGAATATTTATGTGACTCGCAATTTCTATAATTTTCCAGTTGGAAATGTAGGATTTTTTTTGACAAAGCAATCTTTCACTGGCTCTTGAAAATCAACTATATTGTCAATTGAATGTAATGTAATGTAATGTAATGTAATATTGTCAATTGGGATTTAAAACTAAAGTTACAAATATACCTCACAGACTCAGATCAGAATGGAACACATCAAATATTTGTACGTGCTCTGATTGCTGGTTGCATGGCCATCAGATCTGTAATCAGTAAGTTGTCTCTTCAAGCTATCTGACCAGTAGATATGAAAATACTCTGTAGTTTACAAACCAAAATAAATATATACCTGTGGAGGCCTACATAATGATATGCTTGTCATGCCACGTCACAAACACTTCCATCACAACGCATTGCTAAGGGCTTGGCAAAATGCTGGGGAAAATACACTTATATGTACAATATGAATGCATCCTGTAAATGTACATGTGAGAGCGTTCCTACATCTTTCAATAGTCTATTCAACACGTTTGAACAGCCAAAAATGTAACTTTGTCAAGAAAATTCAATACACATCACATGCAAAAAAAATCAATAAAATTATGATATTCTTTAGCTCTGTTTATTAATATATCTTAAGCTTTATCACGTGCACATTTTCAATCCACATGTTAATAAAATAAGTCCCAACATGCATTGTCACTTGAAAAATGTTTGTTCACAGCAACATCAGCATGTATTGTATTGTTCCAGTTAATTTGACTTATTCATTTTGCACAATGCAATTCACAAACAATTCCGGTGCACAGTTAATTATCAGGATATGCCACTATTTCATGTAAACACACCCAATCTGATTATGTTTCTTTGTTGATGATAAGTAGCAATAACTTGATGATAACTGTAACACTGATTTCCCCTTTGAGAGCCACTCTATGAGTGATTCTAAAACCAACTATCAATAGCCTAATGCAATGGAACCGAATAACATTATAAAATGTCCCACTGTCGAACACAATAAACCCATACATACAGTGCATGCATAAACCGATCAATGAATAAATCATGTGTTTCACATTCATTAAATTGGTTATCAGAAAAACAATAAAGAGATATTGTAGCCAGTGAGTACAATCAGTAGACATACACAACAAAGAATAACAGGATATTTAGTGTGATACATTAGAGTGAAAAAACATCGCGCTGACAAGCCGCAGGTGCTCACCTTCCCACACAATGTGCATGTACCTGGTCTTAGCATTCAGTATTCAAGAGAGTAGAGTAACTGACTAAAAGTACAATTTCACCATTTCATAATATTACAAAAACAAAGAGATAGGACGGGAAAAAAATATAACAAGTGATTCCAGAATACAAGACGAAGCCTTCTGCAGCATGGCGCTTATTTCAGGTAGCCGAACATCGAACCAACTGAAATAGTGAAACCACAATGGCACCGAACAACGATCACGTCATTCTTCAGTCTACAGAGGAACATCAAATTATGGACTGTTGTTACTAAACAGATATCAATTTGTAATTTCAACATTTCCCTAAGGGAAAGCATAGAACAAGGGTTAACAGAATAGGAATATATGAACATGCCTTTGAAGCTGAAGAAGATAAATATATATATATTTCCATATAAAAATTAATCCATACAAAACGAAGTCAGGCGAAGAACCACCTGCACTAGCCTCTCTTTAAAAAACAGAGGCGTCTAGTTCCATTAAATCCATGCTGAGAAATTAGTTACAAATCGCTTTCCAATAGATGGTGCGTGCACTGCCAACTGAGGAAGGGTATTCCTGGTAAATGCAACCGCACACTGTGCCAGATGGTGTAGTGAAACCAAAACGAATAATCTGCCATTAATATTTAAATCTGGGTGATGTGATCTATTTAAATTCCTTTAAATCAACAATCATAATATTACAAAAACATCCCTGATAGTATATGTTGTTTATAGGATGTTCTGTCGTATGTGCATTTATACTTTAATATCACTTCTTTAAGTAAAAAATAAAAATAATTTTGCCCGGGCCAAGAAACACCATATGGATATCATAGTGGTGCGTGCTAACGTAACCATTATATAAAACGCAAAGCAAGCAAACAAGAATTGTATCCTACCTACACTTTACGGCCAAACCTAAAAATCAGAGATTCAATTTCCTTCCGTCTGTTGTCTGTTTTTTTGTGTGCAAGATTATCGTATAGGCTAAGTAGCATGGCTTCATTTAATCAACTGTAAAGTTCATCCCATAGTTTATTTTTTTAATTGTCGTAGAATTTCTCATTATTTAACACCATAAACACATTTTTCCAACGTTTATTTCGCATGTGTTCCTTAGCCAACAATTCCGATGGGATTCACCTATTGGTACGGACCTGCCATTACTGTGGAGTCTGTGCTGGACAACAGCCATGTGTGGTGCAACAACCGCGGATCTGCTTAAAATTATACAAATATAAATACACTTATCGAACAGACAAGGCTATTTGTATTTTAGGGCTGTTGAATAAAGATCATACATGGAGATTGGAATGTCTGTATAACGCGCTACAGACTCCGGAGCTTACCTTTGCGGCTGCATCTAGCACGCTCAGGGACCGAGCTGGGCTGCGGAACCGAAGGGACAGCAAACGGGCAAGGGGAAGCCCGAATCCGGCTGACCGGCGGGAAAAAAGACCGGCTGGCGTCGTGTTGAAACTCAGAATTAAATTTGTACTCCTTTGTTCAACTGAACGGAGAATACTGTAATCTTTCCTGCATGGTTTCTGTAGAAGCGAACAGCCGTCCCAGATAAAACGGGGTGTGCAATTTAAGTGACTTCTCACCGGATTGAGATGGTGAACAGGTCTTAATGTTAACTATGATCTGATGCACGGTGATACAGTTCTCATCTGGTGCTATTTCGTCTGCCTTATTAGTTGGTCAGATAGATATTTATTGTTATTTTAAATAATGTGCCAGTCATCGGTGAATTTCCAATCAACTCTAATAAACTATACTGTCTAACTGTCGTTCCTGCGTACTTAGTTTCCTGTCTTTAAACTACAACCCCCAGGGCACCACTGCCTGTTCCACGCAGCTATCGCGTTCTCGTTTCCTCGTCACTTCGGGGTTGTGGAAATGGTAGGCAAACGAGACGTGTAAGAGACAATGAGCTGCACGCGCTGCGTCGCCTCTGGGACCCCGCGCCGGGCACGGCACCCTGTGCCAAATACTCTGGAGTGGGAGGGCTGGATCTGCCAGCAACAACTCTGAAATCAGTGACAGTAACAACAGCAACAACATTGTCTGCATTTGTTTACACAGTGACGCACGCGCGCGCACACAGCAGGGGGATGTGTTTAACATTATAGTTTAATTGACATGATACTAGTCTATGTGAGTAGGCTACCTAGCGATGGAGAGAGAATAGCGGTAATCAGTCAGGGGGACTGAATCTAATACCTACATCACAAGCACCAGACATGTGACGCTGTCACTGTAGCGAAAGGATTACAAGGCGTACATCATAGTAGCCTACTATGTGTGCCGTTAAAGCGCACCGCTACCGCTTGTATTTGGAGAGTGCGTATTTTTACCCATCAGCCGCGCAATGAAAGTTCCGTACCATGGAGAGCGATGGTCTGTAGGCTACACATCGATGTAGTGCTGGCCCCTTCTAACACATAGGCGTCAACAGTGGCACGGAGAAGTGGGTAGGAACAAGAAGAACCCGCACCTTGCAGAAATCCATAGGCACCGGGTTTCTTTATTTTTTTTACCAGGGTGTGCCCGAAAAAAAATCAAGCCCCCCGCCACGTTAAAAGCTACGTTAAATTATATTTAATTCGCCTAAATGTTACGTTTATCTTGCTTGCACGGCGTTGAGGACGGCATGTCCGTCTTGAAACAAAAATAAAACCACAATAATTTTGGATTGGAGTGCGGGTCTCCGTGCGCCTTTTCAACTGTATGAATTTGGAAGGCCGACGCACCATCTGCGATAAACAAAGCGCAAGGTAAAAGCTTCATTGTACACGTTTATCTTGCGTGTCATAGTAACTTATTCAGCCGTCAGGCTACTAACTGGCAAGAATCTCATACATGAATAGGCAGATACGTAGCCAACGCAACTGTAAAAGTGTGTAAGCATTGGGTCAATTCCAAATCCAATTGCTTATTTTCAATCCTTGCGTCCTTTCCTCGCTCCTTAGCTCCGCCCAACGGAGGACGCGAGAAAAGGATGCAAGGATGAGATACAAGGACGGAGGAATCGTGGTAACATGCATTAGGCAAATGGAACGTCCTCGCCCAGTCAAGCGTCAGCGTTATATTATGCGTACGTCCTTAACTATAATGCTTCTTAGCCTCTTTTTTATGAATAAACGTGGCTTTTGTTAGTCATAAAGAATGAGTGTCATGATGAATTAAAGCACATTATAGGCTAATAAATGTAAAGGAATGGTAAAATTGGATTTGTGTAGGGGTGTGTCAGCACGTGGCAGATCTGGAGAGGTGGATAATCTATACACGTGAAACGTCATATGTTCCGAGAAAAGTCCTCCGCAAAAGCTACATTTGTGTTTCTTCGCTGAAGCATCCTCCGGTAGGCTCCTCCTTCCTCGCTCCTCCGAGGAGCATTTAGCGGTTTGGAATGTCCTTAAAGATGTGGAACTTCAATTGATTTCCGGGTCAGGCGAGGACCGAGGATACGAGGATGGATAAAATAAGCGATTGGAATGAGCCCTATGTATCCAATAAGGGGTCGATACATCACATGCCTCCGGAACCTGAAACGGGGATACAGACTGAACAGGGGATGCTAGGACTCCCGAGGTTTTGGAATCGACTCTGACTTTGGCTGAAATTTCTGGAGTCATTGGAATCGACCATATTACACATTGATAGGCCAGTCAGTGGAATGTAGAGGAGCCTAGTGTAGGCTACTTGAGAATGGTGAACATACACTTGCCCTGATTCACACTTAAATTTAAGCCTTAATTAAGAAGAAATGAGAGTGAATCTTCATGCCTAACAACACAAATCAACCAGTGAACATTATGCACATTGAAGTGCCAATCAAGGACCTATATGACGACCTAGACCAGGGGTAGGCAACCCTGGTCCTGGAGAGCCGCAGGGTCTGCTGGTTTTTGTTTTCACCCTAAATACAGCAACTACTTAGACTAAAGAAACCAGGTGAGGTGAGTTAACTGTGTAATCAACTGCTTTAATTGATCAATTAAGTGGCGAGTAACAACAAAAACCAGCAGACCCTGCGGCTCTCCAGGACCAGGGTTGCCTACCCCTGACCTAGACTAACAAGTAGCTGCAATTTGTAGATTGCATGGAAAATAACTGCCCATTTTTTTCGAATGCAATGAATTAAGCCCCACACAAAGAATTAAAAAATGTAATTTATGTAGACTACAACATGCCCCACTGGTCCATCACAGAGTAGGTTTCTGAAAGTGAAATTTCAGTTACTGAGGCAACATGGTATGATAAGAATTTCTCCATGGGTAATCGCGTTAGTGTTTTCCAGAGGAAGGTCAGCTTTCCTAGTCATACAGCGCTGATTATCATGGCTTGTTTCCTACAAATAATTTAAAAGGTTAAGGTGCTGCATGATGGATACACATATATAATAAAATGAAAATCTCAAAAAATTAGACACCCACCAATAATTAAAGACCAAGGACACTGAGAATTATTTAATTAACTTTTTAAATAAATAAAAAAATCTGAGACGTAACTCAATAAAAAAATTTCAAACAAATAGCCAAACACTAAATAGCTAAACACTGGAGAATCTTCAATGTAGACCAATTTGGGTTTACATCGAATCAGTTCTGCACTTCAACGTTTCGTCCCAACTGCAAACACCCGATGATTTTGTAAAAATAAAAATATAAAAAAGTGTTTAAGAATACAGTCATTATTGTTTCGTGTGTAAAGCAAAATCGTAATAATTGGCTACATAGAGATTGTTTAAAGAGGAACTCCGGGTTATTTCTTAACTCCTTTATGCAGATGCATAGTGAAGATCCCACCGGCGTGACCTTTTTGCTCAACTGAGACATTCGTTGCTCCTGCAGCCAGACTATTAGTGGAAATCACAAACTCTGTGTTTTAACTTTATTGGTAGATGATTCGTGACGATTTCTGCCCAATGCGTAGTTTCTAAGTGTCACTATTTTTCTGTAGCATGTCCAGTTAACAAGCACCCCCCCCACCCAGTCTATACCTACCCATGCGTGACATAGTGGACAATAGCATCTATGTTTTAATTCATAAATATATTTATTCATCATATAAAATTAGAATTCCTTCATAGCAACAAGATAAACCCAACAATCGCCTGAACGTATGTCAGAAAAGCAGTGAAAAGCCCTGCTCACTCAAATGAGTCTCAAACCATCACTCTGCTTCCAGATATGCAGTAGATATGTCCTGGGGTTTCACTCAAACGAGTCTCAAACCATCACTCTGCTTCCAGATATGCAGTAGATATGTCCTGGGGTTT
>CM040400.1:80466406-80503906 GCA_022702515.1 Ilyophis sp. 1 JC-2022 | reverse complement strand
CTTAGCCAACCATGTGTTCTATACTGTTCCAGTGTAATTTACAGCTAAATCTTGTCTCACCCCCCAATTCCCATAGAGATCCATTCAAATGCAGAGCTGTTATAGTATCGCTTGTAAGAGTACCAGCAAATAAGATGTCAAGAGCCTTTTGATGTTGTTGGGTCACAGACATCATAAAGTCATGGCATGCAAAGGATATGCAACCAAATATAAAAAATATGGCTTTTCTACCAAGTATTAAATACATTTAATTTAGCGTGTTCAATACTTTTTTCCTGTGTCATTTCACTTTATTGCACATAACTTTTTTAAAGAATTGGAACGTTACAATTTCTTTAGCTGTGTAGTTTTATTGAGTTAATACCAATGTCTGGTCAAAATATCATGTGAATAGCTACATTGGAAATATGTTTGATAATAAAATTGTTGACGTGTCCAATACTTATTTCCCCCATTGTAGATATGCTGCAGACAGACAGGCACTACACTAGCAGTAAAATGTCCAGCCCCTTGGCCTCCACTTCTGTAATATCATTAATTGGGCGTGGCAACCTGTCTCGTGGCTGTTGTAGTTCATTCTAAGGCAAGTACCTGGTACATGCACAGTTGTTTGGGGCTATATCTCTGCTTTCACTACAAGTAGAAAGTTGGCTGAGAGCTCATTTTAATCAGGAGGAGAGCTACTTTTCTACAAACTAAACATCATTTTTGGGTGGAATTCCCCTTTAAACCAGTTTGCACAGAGCCAAAGTCTTTGATCGCATCAGTTGACCACTATATTAAGGACACAACAAGAAGTGGACTTCTCAACATTCATGTGTAGGGATAGATCTGTCAAGAAATCAGATATAATAAGCTCTGCTGTGCATCAACCAAGGGAAATCACCAAGTGAAGGAAAAAAAAATCTATTTTTTACATCATTTCCCATAATCTTTGCCTTCCTGCATACTGAAAAGGTTCATATGATTAGCGTTAATTTCTGTCCATCATATTCTGTCTCTCGGTCTTAGGTCTGCGGTTGTGCGAATCCCAGCGAAGGAAAATTGACTTTTATGAAGGTATGGTCTGACAGAACAGGGGTGTGCGGAGGTGGAGGAGGGCTCAGTTCCATCACCAAGAGAGGAGATCAAAGGTTTCTTATCTGAGAGAAACCAACTCAGGTTAAATTCACAAAACTTGAGAATGGGGCAGCCATTTTGAAATGGCCAGAAGAGACTGCCTCAGACCCGGCTGTCATTTAATATATACACATCAAAGAGACTGCAGCCGGCAAGCAGTAACATGGGCTGTCCGTGGCTTTGTTCGCAAACCGCCAGTAAGAGAGAGAATACACATACAGCGAAATAGGCAAACACGAAGCCGAACGTTCAAAAAAGCCTTATCAGGTTTCCCCTTGTATTGAGTGTAATTAGCAGATAAGTGATTGTTCTAATTGAATGCTTTTTCCCTACACCTCCTTTTGCAGATAATGTGGACTTTATCAGCACTTGCCTGTATTTGTGAATTAATGCACGAGGAGTCCAATAAACTGCCGCCAGGTCCGTTAAATACCATTGTCTCTTGATTTATCTGGCAAGTTCATTATGGCCCTATCAAGCTGGCCAGGTATAAACACAAATACAAAAAAATAGTGTTTGCGGTTTGATATCACCTTGGCTGGGTCATAAAATTGTACCCTGTGAAAAGGTAACAAATTGGAAGAGTTATAAATGAAATGACGCTTGCACAAAACAGGGCTAATTCTTATGCACAATTCAAGGCCACTGTTAATGGAATGCTCAGGAGTTTTCTATTTAAAACACTTTTCATGATCAACTAGCCTGAATATATTTTCACCTCTTGTATGGGTGACTGGAGAAATGTTTAGAATATGGCTCACTTTAAAAAAGGCCTTTATGCATTTTTAATAACTGGCTTGTATTATTGTCATTTAGAAAACTTCCCATTTACTCTATTGAAATGGAAATGTGTATTATATAGAAATTGAATCACTGTGTGGAATATCTCCATCTGGAAACTCTGGCCATCTTATTAATACCACATTTACATATATCTATTAATATTGGACCAGAAATTAAATTAATTAAATTTATCATATCATTTATGAATGCATCACATTTTAAATGGTTACTGAAAATACTGTATTTATGGAGTATAGAGGATATAGGTCTAAACAGAGGGCTTGGGATATTTGTTTTTTATTAAAATTAATTAAGATTAGAAGCAGATTGTTTTGTACATTAATGAATCATAACAACAGGAATGACAGCAATTAATATAATCCTCTTTGTGAAACACAATTTTAAAAGTTCCCATATGCACACAATGCTCAATTCATTTGTTGATCATTATACCTTGATAGAGCCTTAAATCTCATAAATCCTGGTTAGGGATGACAGACTGTGTTTAGGGTCAGGTCTGTTTACATTCCACGGCCTCATTTTGGAAAACTTCAGGTTGTCAGGCCACTCCTTGTGTGTGTTTAGCACCTGATTACTGCACAGTTAATGAGAACAATAAGATTGTCTTAAAAGTTAAATGTGGTGGCAATTATCAGACCAATCTCAGGGAAGCAAGACAGAACAAATAAACATGAGAAAGTATATGAGCTACAGTGATATATTAATTCTGACTCTCTATGTCAACATGTTACTGCTCCGAGGAGAAATATGAATTATCTTTTTGATCATGCATTGACCCTTTGTCATCAACTGAATATTTTGTTTACAGCATAGATGGCAAATATCAGCTGCTGTGGGTCAGGGAAAGGATTTATTTCAGTTCATTTTGATTTCTGACTGTCATGGATTGCGCCTTCCTTCCCTTATCTCCACGCTTAGTATTCCTTTTTTCCATTTACCTGTAATCTATCAAATTTTTCTGAGTTCCGCTACGGGTTTTGCTTTTGCCTCTGTGATTAGTGAGTTCACCTGTCCTGCATTTCCGCTCACTATTTATACCCCGCTTTCTCCTTTTTTCATCGCTTCCATGTTAATTTCATGTAACATTCTAGCCAGTAAAGGTATAGGCATTGTCCGTGCTATCGACCACTTTGCTTCTCAACGCGGGACTTGTTAGCAGTACAATTTAGAAAATAGAAAAGTGCGCTCTTTTGGCTCTCTTATTTCAGAGCAGAGGTTTTGGTTTCTTTGTTTCCCACTCAAACCTACGAGTGCTCTCGCACTAAGGTTTAGGTTTTTTTAATTTTTCTTATTCCTTTCTTTTGTTAACTCCACAACGGGAGTTAGATAAGTGTAACTGCTTATTTCTTTTGTTTGCTCGGATATTGAACTCCTCGCTTTGATTTCGCAAGGTTATTTGTGTTCTCCTTATTTTCCCCCGTCCACTACGGATTATTGTTCGTCTTAGTGGTGTTTTGAACACTTTTAGATTCCTCGTCTGTCGCACCTGGACCTCCAATATTTCCTCCGTGTCTCTGGATCCCCTACAGAACATGGAAGCCAAAGGGGGGATGCCAGCGATAGATCCTAACATTCCCATGGTCCTAGTCACTCAGGAGGCAGCCCTTGCTGCCCAGGGAGAGAGTGTTCATGCCCTTCAGGTCTCTCAGCAAGCTCTGCACGAGCAGTTACGCCTTCAGGCGGTCGCTCTGCGGGATCTGTTGGAAAATCTCAGAACTCTCTCTCTCATAGCAGGCCCACCTCCAGTAGCACAAACACCCACACATCCCACTCATCAGAGTGTGCGTGACCATAGCATAAGCGCCTGTGTATCCAAGAAATCAAATTAAAACCAAAACTAAATTATGTTATATTAGACAGACTTTCTTTTAGATTAGTCATGGAAAATGCAAACCATGCGAGCTTTCGTTTTGTATCAAGCAGCAAAAAAGTTTTTGCATGACGTGATTTATTTAATTTAACGCAAAAAAAAAACATTGCGTCCTTCATGATGTCACTATTGCTCATGCGCACATTGCGATGTCGATGCTGAAACGATATAGTGCCTAGTGGGTGACACAGGGCATGATATTCTAATGACCTGTTTCTTGTACCTGCCCCCTGGTTTGCCAGCTTTCTACTAAAAAAATGCATTTTCAAGGTCTCAGTGACAGTGCCTTTAATAACTGCACTTGCCTTTGTAAAATCCTGCCTTTGTGAATCGTATTTTCTCTGTGGTGGGGAAGGCAGTGAATGTATTAATACGTCACATCATAGTGACGTCACTTCATGAAATTATCATAACTCTTAGATATTGACGACTGGGATATACCCATCACACAATCAAAAAATAATCGTTGGACAGTGGTTGCACACAATATTATTAAGTAAGAAAATATATCGTTGGATTTACTTTAAAAAAATATATTTTTTTATGATTTACCTAATAAAATCATGTACGGTGGTTGAACACAATATTACTAGTGACGTTTTCAACTTAACCAGTTGGAGTTCGAGTGTACTTAATAATAGTATATTATGTGCAACCACTGTCAAACGATAATTTTTTTTAAGTCACTATTGTGTCACACGCTTGATTGTAACCTGGTACACTGCGGGGAGTTAATTTGCGCTTCCTAATAATTTTGGAGCAGCTGTGCTGACACAAGTACAAAGTTGTCTCTTTCAAAGCGAATATGATCCAGACACTGTCTATCAATTAATCCATCTAATATTGGTCTGGTATGATATAGACAGTCAATCATACTTTTACTTATACTTTTATCACAGCTTTTTGATAATTGCAAGTATAGGCTAGGCAAAGAAAAATAAGACCAATATTACGTTCAAATAACATACACTCATTCTAATATCCATTTATGCGAAAGATGCTGCATTTTTCATAATAATCCATTGGTGGTGCAAGACATAAACTACCTTTTCTTGCGAGCAAAGTTGCGTGGAAAAATGGATTAACTGAAAACTCTCCCCTTCCCTTGGCTAGCTTAATAGCTTCACTGGGAATGGTTTATTCATAAGGAATATCTGCAGGTGCGATGAGATACTGTGCATACAGTTGCTTCCTTCTTGCAATCATGGTCTTCATTTGTGGGACCATTGTCTATTTTACAATAATTTAAATTAATTCACACTATCTCGCTCGCTCTCTCACTCTCACTCTCACTCTCACTCTCTCATTGTGGATGCTAAAGAAGGCCATCCTGCATAATTCATTAGTTCTGAAGGGCACAGGGACAAGTTTGTAGTAGTGCTTTGTATTAGCTTCAGCCTTGCTGAATGTTAAGATCTAGCTTTCTTACCCCTCAATAAATAGCTGCACTACTGTGGCATACCCCTGGGGGCATATTTTGAAATTCAGAAAACTTTGAATATCGGAGTTCATATTTCAGTGGAAATACACTACAAATTCAGCTTCAGTACTTCCATGTCTTAGCTACTGCTCTAACACTGCTCAAATGTTCATGTCTCCCACTCAAAGCATGTGACCAGAGATGGTGCTACTGAGAAAAGTGAAATGAGCCGGAATCAGATTTTTTACACCAAAAGCGACCTTCCAGATCATCGTCTTTCTCTAGGGATCCTGATCAACTCGTGGTCGATTTGGGCGATGTGCTCACATCAGTGGAGCCATCCACAGCACACATACTGTCTAAGTCCAAATGAGATGAGCAAAGCACCATCAGCTCTTGACCAGGGGCTTCAAAATAAAAAGTAAAGCTCTTTACACCTTCAAATGACCTTGCACTACACACATTTTTTGCTGACTTGGGCTTCCTTATTATGTAATTAAATTTAAATGTTCTGTTTTTCAGTCATGTGATGATAAACAAATGGAAAAACTAAAGTAATATTTGAGGTGAAAAAGAAAACCATAGGCAACATTAAAAATGCATGTGTTACACTCACCTACCCAGTCTGTGGTTGCTCGACCAATAGCGGGCACAACATGAAAACTTCAGAAGTGTCTAACCTATCACGTGGCATGACATATAATGAATGAGTTTACATCTTTACATGTTTTTTGCAAATTAAGGTTTAAGCACAAAAAAATAATCTAATTTACATATTTATTTATTTTATTTGGACCAAAAGTATTGAAATTGCAGATAACCTTGTTTGCGAGCTTTCCGATAATAAGAGAACCATGCTGTTATGTTTAATTTTGAAGAAGATCTGTGTCTTTACTTAGGGTGAAGGGTCCAATATTGGTCAACTTTGAGGGCCCCTGTCTCCTGAACGGTTGGTCATTCTGGTTAATCAAAACACATTCCAACAATATCTCATATAGCTAACGGGTATAAAACTAATTTGTTCAAACCTAAAGGGGCGAGAACAGAAAGTGATAGATTTTTCACAGAATGTCCCCGCTTGTCTAAGACTGAACTTCCAAAAAGCACAGCTTTCATCTATGAGGGGCGCAGTCATTGGTCTCTTGGGCTGGATACCTGCGAGAGAATAAATAAATCTGCATGCATGTCGGTTTGGCTGCAATGTCTTTCGCGTTTTCTGCAGGGTCTTATTTAATTAAGCGGACTGCTATTGCAGCCACTGAGGCATAGCCGTTACAGTATCATTTTCCTGGATGTGATCAATAACTGTGTAATTTTGTAGGCAGGGAAAAGGGTCCTTCCTTTTATGAGAGGGGGGTTCTGGGTGTCTGCGAGTAATTTCCTCCTAATCAACAGCACTGACGGCATGATAATTCATTTGGGTCTCCACTGTGACATTTTCCCAGACCATTAGCTGGATGTCGCCCGAGCAGCTTCGACAACGTGCTACAGAACAGACTGTACTACAAAGAGGTTTGGTGTGCGATCCTGTCTGGAATAGAGCATGCTTGTTAAGCATTCTTACAAGATATATACATCTACTTCCATTGAGAACTGCAGTGGGTTCTGATAGCAAATGTCGTATGGGCCGTCTGGATTTAAAAATGTATTCGCCTCATAAAACAAAGGTAGAGAGACCTGGGAATTGGCGCCAGAAATGCAATAAAGTAAGTGAAGAAATCTTTGTCCATTTTTATCTTTTTTAATGCAGGTTTTTTAGCCTTGTTAAATATGGTCCTGTGTTTACAATCAACAAAGATCTCCTCCTCCATTCTAAATCCCGCCCACTCTCCTCCCAGAGATTTTATATACAGGCAAGAAACACACAAAAAATTTCTATCGAAGATAAAATTTTCATAACATTTTTAGCAACATGCATTATTCTATATGGATGGTAACAGTAATTGGGCAGTGTTATAATGATTAAATGTAGACTTTTGAAATCGTTTTGAAATCCTCAGCTATGGAAGCAGACGGGTACAAAACACAAGGACAAATCACGAAATGCACCAACAAGTTATAAAACACACCGACAAGTTATAAAGCTCACCGACAAATAAGAAAACAACCGCAAATCAGCCGACTGGTGCAAAACACAACGACAAATCAGAAACCGTTTTTTTCTCCAAAACACTCTGAAGCTGTGATCATTCATGCGGGCAGAAATTACACCAGGTTGAGAAAATCTGATTTGATTTCATTATAGGCCTAAAACTGTATCAAACCCATTTGCAAGCTTGTGATCTCAGGACCGCTTCTTGTTTTAAACCGTGACAGTGAGAAATTCAGCTGGTTCAGTATGGAACACAGAGAGTGCCACAATAATAAATAAAAGAAAATAAATAAATGTGGAAATAAATAAATAAATAAATGTGGAAATATAAAAATGAATAAATAAAATAATTTGCAAATAAATTAATAAATCTGGGAACGAATATAGAAATGTAAATGTATGTGCAATTAATTTAAGTTACTCATTTGATTTTATTTATTTTCAAATATATTAATTTATTTATTTCCATATATATTTCCAAATTTATGTCCCCATTTACTTATTTATTTCCATAATATGTTGGACATACTCCAAGTTTTTGTGGTCAGTCCAAACAGTGAAGGGGTGCTCCGCCTGAGACGTAGTGCGTGGAGGGTTGGACCCGAGAAGCACAACTCAGAACAACAGATGTAATAAATACCCGCAAGGGTTTTATTAAGGAAAGTCCAGTAATCGTTGTCTTAGCACAAGCAAAGGTCATACACAAAAAGATCCAGCCAATAAACAAAAGTACCGAGGGAGAAGGCAGTCTCGTCGTCGGTAAGCCAGGCAGTAGTTCGGAACCAGGAAGGCAATCAGCGTGGCAGAGGTACAAAAGGGAGAAGGCAAAAGAATAGTCGAAAAAACAAGCAGGGTCAGACCGGAGTCCTCGCCGCGTGGCAAAAGTACAAAATCAGCAAGCAGGAATCGTGGTCAGGACAGGCAGTGAAAACAAAAGGCTGGCAGTAAACAGTGGTCAAAAAACAGGCTTGGATCAAAACAGGAAATCAGAAAACGTAAACTTGACAAATGCTTAAGAGTGCTAGTGAGGCAACAATTTCGCAAGGACATGACATGAACACTGATCTTATATGCAGGTGTAGACAGGTGCAGACACTTAGCTTGAGAGCAGCAGGAAATTCACAACAGCTTGAGAAAATGACACGTAACGAGGCAATTAGTAAATCATTAGTAGTTAACCTATCCTGACCTAGCGTTAGTAAATTAGTAATTAACATGTACGAGAAACGTAAGGTAAACATGAACACATGGTTAGATAGTTAGTATTACCCAATCCTGATCTAATGTTAGTATATTAGTAATTAGACAAGGGAGAATGAAACAATTAGGGAAGCGTGAGTGACAGCAAGAGAAGAAACAGCATGAACGCAAGGCTGCGGAAAAACATGGAAATATGTATGCAAACTAATAAACTATGACAGAACGTGAATACAAATAAGGGCGTGACATAACAATAAACATAAAACATGGCGTGGAACGGTTAGAACCGTAACACCGACCCCTCCAACCAGTGAGGCCACTCCTCAAAAGCCAATTTCACGGCCAGCAGTTCCCGATCCCCCATGTCGTAAGTCTTCTCGTATGCGAACGTTTTGGTCATATAAATATGACAGCTTCGCTGATGCTTTCTTCCAATAACAATAAAAATAACATGGGTGGGACTTCTTACGACACTTCCACAGTACGGTTGGAAAATAGTATGGCGGATATTTCTTTGCATACTGCACATTGCGTAATTAACAGTACTCAGTAAACAGTACAGAGGAGACAGGATGCAGTAGATAGGGCTCTGATTCGGACATAGCCTTCCTTTGCTTGTAGTAGCGGCACACGGTTGTGGTGGTTGTACACCTTCTACCACCATGCTGAGAAAAAACAAAGGTTAAGAAAGGTGAATATAGAGGGAGATACAGAGATGAAAAATGCTGATTGAACCAAGATAGTGAAATAGGTGGACGAAACACATGGCAGGACATTCACTTTCTGGCCCCAGGGGGTATACTACGAAGCAGGATTACTTATTTAGCTGGATAACTGCAAAGTAATTCTGCTTCATAGTATACCCCCCTGGATTTTACACCTCTGTTGTATATATTGATTCAAACATTTTCTGGAAAAAAATAAATAAAACGGTATCAGAAATAAATCTCCAGTGGTCAATAAGAACAACAATAGCATTTTGAAATGACTGCAAAGGGTATATCTTTAAAGCAAATTTATGAGTTAGCAAATACTTATGAATGTGAATGATCTGTTTTTCAACCAACATCATGGTAAATGAATGTGACTAGAGATCCAATAGCCAACCAAGGCTCAAAAATGATCTTCCTGAAGTCTATTTTTTTTTAGGTCTTCACGCCCACAGATCAAGCATTGAAAAATTTAATCAATATTTCCCCTCTGAACTTGCAGTGTTTAATCACTTGCTGAGAGTAATTTGTATGCATTGCCTTTTATTCCCTGAAACAGCTCAATGGGGACAGAATAAATCTGTATGCAAGACGCAGTATTGCCATGGAGCAGAGCACACCGGGTAGTTATTCACTCGAGGAAAATACTAAGAAGCAAAAGAACTCTTGTGACAGAGAATCAGATATTCTGTGTCAAGGGCTAACTCAGTCTTTGCACATCAACAGCAGGCAGTAAAGCTACTTCAGCAACCCCCAGGAAGTAGGTATATAATACTGGCTGGGTGTTAAAATATTAAAAACTGGTGGTATTTTCTTCCCGCTTCCCCATCATAATTATCAGTGATCTGAGAGCTTGGCTTTCCGCAGCGTGCAGAGGGTCAACACTGTCACCAGTGCACTGGTAATTGGACCACAGTGTTGGGAAATGTCACTTGTCCTGTGGTTGTGGTGACAGGAACCTAGAAATGGAATGGAGGTGGGACAGGTGGTGGCAGTTGAGCAAGAAATGGGGATTCTGAGAGTTTACCCTTAAATCCACAGATGTGGAATGGAATGGAGGAAAGGAGGAGAGGAGTGAAGAATATTCGGACGCACGCTCAGTTTTATTAACTTGGTGGGGGGGAACCGTCACACCTGGGGTGCATCCTAATATTCTTCACTTATCACCTCCTTTCCTCCACTCGTCTCCTACAAGGAAGTATGCAAAACAGCCTGTACGTTTCATGTACAAGTAGTTGCATGTACAGTATACAATGTACCTGATATTGCAGTTTGCATTGAGACGTGAATTAATATTTAACCATGAATATGTAATTAATATATAATCAGCAACATTAGATTAGGACACAAATATCGGTTTCCGAGGCTCGGAGGAAAGGAGGATGCATTTTTCGAGTATTGGGACGCACCCCTGTTCACTGTGTGATAAGGATTTTAAATGCCACGTGCACAGACGATGTCATCCGATGCGCTTCCATGTTCTTAAACTGAGAGTCACTGTTTGTGTAAAGACTGTCAGCTGGCTGTTGATAAGATAACACCGTTACTTACACCACTCTCTGCTGTTTCCGGAGATGGCTTTAAAGACATCGCAACTTTTTCGAGCCGAACTACACAACCTCATCTCGTGCTGCCCTTTGGAATAACATCACCCATCATTACAACATTCTGAGAGTTAAAATGGCAACTGAGATAAAAGAGAATCGTGTGTCACTCACTACTGATCTATGGACAGCTTGCACTATGGATCCATATATTACAATCACCGCTCATTACATTACTGACACTTGGGAGTTAAAATCAAGAGTGCGGCGCACCCCTATCACGCCAGAGAGACACACAGCTGTCAATATTGCCCGCAGGCTGACGGAAACGATCAATGAGTGGGGCCTGGATGCTTTTTGCACCATTCACAACAATGTAAGTAGCATGAATCTGGGAATGGAGATCTGTGAGCAGTTTCCCCACCAACTTGACTACTATTTGCAGTTTTGTAGACTACAGTGAGTAGTCTACATCTTTTCAAAACTACAATCTTTCCATTCACAAGCTACAATACAGTAGACTACCCCCGGAACTACAATGCAGTATAATAACAGCCAAAAACAATTAAAAACAGAAATACATACAGGAATCAGCCAAACATAAACAATAAAAAAGACAATGCACAATAAATGCAAAGTATGTATTTTTCCTGCTTGGGGGGTTTATATTAAAGTCAAATCGGACGGCATATGATCCACAAAAACGGTTTATTGGCTTTTGAATAGGTTATGAATGATCATGCATACATTCCTTGGGAAAGCCCCGAAATGAGCAACTTGCCATGGACTGACACACCCACACAGCGGCTCTCCTCCCACTTCGGCGCACGGCAAGTCAAATGAAAATCTATGACGAAAATGGTACTTCACCAGTGCGCCGGCTTGCCACTCGCCATGCGCTGGCTGGACAAATAGACCCCTTGTACAAATGTTACTTACTGTGCATGTGATTAATCAAATAATGCCAGCTGTGATCTGTGTCATTATAGCAAAGCATGTAAACTGTAAAAATCCAGTCCAGTGTAAAATCAACTCTGACAGAGTACTGATAACTCTATCAGGGTACATTTAGTCTTGATTGAACTCATATAACCTCTGTTGAAGTTGAATTATTCATGTGGTATCACTTTCCTGAAATCCATTACATTCTGAGGCCTAATAGTTAGCAAACTTGACTATTACTAATAGAAGACTAATAGGCCTGTTGTTATCTGCACGAGGACTAGGTCTGCTGTCGGTTTTCAAACATGACCCTGCAGGTATGGGCAAAAATACACCACATTGTTTGTTCCAAAATACCTCCCAAATACATATATCTTTAAATCACAATCAAAATTATGGAGGCGAACGAGAAGATGTGGATAGCCTGCTCAGCTAAAGACCAAGGTCGTCAGCTAATGGCAGTCTTATTGGTTCTCCAAGGGGTGATGTCACAGTGTGCATTAGTCTACATCGCATCCTTGCAATAAATATTGATTGAAGCTTTGACAATAGATCCTTATCATAGGTTGTGCCAAAAAAAGAAATTTAACTGAACTGTGGGGGGAAGGGAAGGAGACAGAAAACGAAGGAGAAGAAGTGGGAAATAGAAAGAGAGAGAAAGGATTGGCAAATAATGAAGATACGCACGCACGCACGCACGCACGCACGCACGCACAGCATAGTAAGAGTGTGAGCATCAGACTTAACTCAAGAGATCTGCGCAGAGGTCAGCTAATGCCATCCATGAATCCAAAAGTCTGTAAAGATAAGATCAGAGATGGCTGCTCATACATGCCCCTCTATACTACATCTATATCAATATTGAATAAAGGCGCATCGTGTTTTTTTTAGCATTAAAGTGAAAGAGATATTGAAAGACGATGCTCCCGTGGATCTAGCAGTATTGTTTGCCCTCTCCCACATTTCAGTGTCATGCAATGGCTTGTCCTGTTTTTAACTTTTCAACAGACGGGTGACTAAGTCAACTTTCCCCAATGTAGGCTTAATGAGAAATATGAACTGCTCAAAGCCTTGCTGTTGGTCCCTTTCTTTCTTTCCCCACTGATGAATATTTCAGGCCTTCCTGCACAGACCTGCTTCTCTTCATCTTACAGGAGTCTATTCTGTCTGCAGTGCTATGAGTCTTTAAGACTGACTGTGCACACACACACACACACACGTCTGCACAGACACACATAGCCATGCAACAAACACTCACACACAAATACACATGCGCAAGTGCACACACAACATATACACACGGGCAGACAAACAGACACACCTGCCTACACAAACGTACATTGGAACACTCACACAAACATGCTCACACACACACATGCACAAAAACACACGCCTGCTCAAATACACACAAACACGCACAAACACACACACATGCTCTCAACCACACACATGTACACACAAACACACACAAACACACACACACACACGCACAAACACACACAAACACACACACAAACACACACACACACACGCACACAAACAAACACACACACATGCTCTCAACCACACACATGTACACACAAACACACACAAACACGCACAAATACACACACACACACACTGCATTTGCGTCTTCCTCTGGCATTTCCCTTCCAAAGTCGGCTGTATTTATTTATATCGTGGACCTGATAATCCTTTGACACGATGCAAAAGCAACTGAGAAAGAGCCGAACGCTCGTCTAAGAGACTGAGAAAGAGCCGAACGCTCGTCTAAGAGACTGAGAAAGAGCCGAACGCTCGTCTAAGAGACTGAGAAAGAGCCGAACGCTCGTCTAAGAGACTGAGAAAGAGCCGAACGCTCGTCTAAGAGACTGAGAAAGAGCCGAACGCTCGTCTAAGAGACTGAGAAAGAGCCGAACGCTCGTCTAAGAGACTGAGAAAGAGCCGAACGCTCGTCTAAGAGACTGAGAAAGAGCCGAACGCTCGTCTAAGAGACTGAGAAAGAGCCGAACGCTCGTCTAAGAGACTGAGAAAGAGCCGAACGCTCGTCTAAGAGACTGAGAAAGAGCCGAACGCTCGTCTAAGAGACTGAGAAAGAGCCGAACGCTCGTCTAAGAGACTGAGAAAGAGCCGAACGCTCGTCTAAGAGACTGAGAAAGAGCCGAACGCTCGTCTAAGAGACTGAGAAAGAGCCGAACGCTCGTCTAAGAGACTGAGAAAGAGCTGAACGCTCGTCTAAGAGAGCAGAGGGTCTGGCAGAGGAGAAAATACACATCGGAGACACGAAAATGAATTCTCTCCTGCGCATACAGTGAATCCCCAAAAGCAAAAACAAGGAGAATACCAGAGAGAGAGAGCAAGAGAGGCTGCTTATTGCTGCATGAATTACAACAGGCAGAATTCATTAACATGACTGACATCTATTCAGCCACAGCTTTATTCATGTTTTCTACAAATTGTACGCTTCTGTGCTGTTATTAAAGCCAAGAGACTGGAATCATATTATGGCATTGTTCGTTTAATAAAGTGTACCTGAAACATACCAAATTAGATGGTTAATTGGATAGCAAGTCAATAAAATACAGCTTCCTGGTTTATTTAAAAAGTTGTTGAAACATGCAAGCCTGCTGCAAGCCAATACAATTAAAAAACCACAACAAACTAATAAAGTTAGATCAGAAAATTATGTTAAAAAAGATTCATATACTTGTAATCAGGGTTCATACACATTTTCCATTTCAAAATTCCAGACATTTCCAGACCTACATTTCCAGATTCTCGTGGATTTTTTCAGACTTTAACAATATTTCCGAGAGATGGCTTACCGATCCGAAATATAAAAAGTGGTTGGTGAAAGACTCCAAAACAGAGAAAAGAGCATTGTGCAAAACCTAGCCCAACATAATTCAGAGTAATTATATAAATATCAACTGTTTGAAACACGATCCTGATTATTAGCCTATATTGTGTGTAATGGAAGAGGATTATATTAGTACATGACTTGCTGCACTGTGACTGGATGGGTGGATGCGTGTCCTTCTTTTGATTTATTTTTCTGATTCTAATTCTAGTTTATAATTCAAAAGTTTTGGAAGAGGTGATGACCAGGACTGCTATCATCGCATTTATGACATTTTTGAGGATAGCATTTTAAATACAAGTCTATTAAAACATTCCATGCAAAGATCACTTTCACCAAAGAATAAAATAATTAAAAAAGGTATTATATAAACATGAAAATGTAAACATTTATAAATCTTAAAATGTTGTTAGATTTTTTATAATTTATCTTAAATGAACAAAAACAATGATTCAAAAGGACAACTGATTCAAACGAACAACAATGATTCATTAAATGAACAATTAACAGATGTCTATTACACAACCCCAAAACCAGGCGGCTGCAGTATTGTGGACTCCATATGTTCCTAAAATAACTCATGCGAATCATGAATAGGCAGCCAGAATGACTGCACATGTATTTGCCTCTGGGAACATGAGTGGATTCTGGGGTGAGCTGTGCAGGAGCTCAATTGCAGGTTCTGCCAGAAAGCCCAGAGCCGGGATTGAGGAGGCACCAGAGACAAGCACCAGAGACAAACACCAGAATACCCTCTAGTGTTCAGGGGTGCTCTTCTCCATCTACAACAAAGGAACATTCAACTTGCCTACTGTTGTATTGTGTTTTAATGTATTACTGTCCTTCGCCTCATATGAAAAATAGATAAATAGATAAAACATTTTCAAAAAAATTTATGAATAGCGTAACATATTATGCAACTTAAGTACTATTCACATATAAATTATGTAAATGAGAGATTTCAGTTTTCGATTTTTAATACATTTGCAAAAACTTTCACTTTGTCATTATGGGCTATTTTGTGTAGAATTTTGAGACAAAAAATGAACTCAATCCATTGTAGAATATGTCTGTAATGTAATAAAACGTGGAGAAGGTGAAAAGGGTATTCAGACTTTCCGGCTTGATTGTACATATCACTTTCATATGTTGTACACATGCAGACAGGAGGTTTGTAAACCAGAAAATGTAAAGTTTAACCTTATTCACATATTTGACTCTCAGGTGTTCACTGTAAGCTAAAGTTGTGGAACTTGTTTTTCACCGGGGTTGTGCATTCACTGTCCACAATTACATCTGAGTTATGAAAATAGCTCAATTTAAGGCATGATAATAAGTGGTATGAGGGTCTTTATTTCTTTAATTTAAGCCATAATTGGTGTTTGTGTTACATTGATATCTGGAGTTATAAAGCTTTAAACAGAACGGTACAAAACAGATGAAAATTGGTAAAATTAAGCCTCTGCACAAAGGGGTTAAATATATTTTCACTGTGATGGAAGCTGGCAGTTTTAGGAGATGTGAATGTATTCTACTTAAACAATTAAACTCCCCATTCAAGCACTTCAACAAGAGAGAGAGAGAACTGCATTAGTGAAGATAAATCCCCGGAGCACAAAGTGACCCAATGGAAGTGATGTGAACTCACTCTCACACTGGCACTGAAGGTCTCACTCTCCGAATCAGTAACGGTATTCTATTCATTCAAAATGCAGTAAAATTACAGAAAATAATTTCACCAAGGAAAATACATTATGTGCCGCTCATAAACATATGTAACATCTCTGCCTACTTCTTTTCAAAACCCACATGAATCAACCGACTCATTTAGAGAAAATATGAGGATCAAAAGTCATGGTTCCAATCCCTGCATCGGCAGCTGTACGTCTACCATAGGTCGAGTTCAGTTAATACAGGTGTCCGTCATTTTAGTGGCAACAAACGTCAAATGAACACAAACCCTACCCTTTTGCCCCACTTTGATTAAAGGTCCTGCACGAGTCAATTGCCACCGTTTTATCAGGCAAGTGTCATTGAACTCATTTGAGCCTTTATGCTAATGTGTTTTTGAAGACATTGGCCTATCGGGTGCACAGGCTTGGGGGGGAAGCTTATGTACAGATATTAAGCAGGAAGATTTCTGTCATCTTTAATTACAGGAATGGTTGGACAACCTGACATGGTCTCAGATATGAAGCCATTCATTTTCTGCATGCATGATTTGATTAGCAGTGCCAGTGATTGTTTTCATACAAGGGGACATTAGAGTTCACCTATACACGTATGACGTATACATACAATCTCAAAGTATTCATTACACAGGGTTCCTATGCTGTTTGGAAAAGGATGGAATATGATTTTTATCATTTTCAGGTCTGGAAAAGTATGAAAAGGAATATGAGAGAGTATGGAAAAATATATTGGAGAATAGAAATAAATACACACAAAAAAGTCCAATAAATAATATAAATAAATGGAACTATCAGTAAGTATGAACACAACTATTTACATTTAATTCCAAAGCCACATTTGAAAAACATGCTTATAAATGAAAAATAAATAATAAAACATTTACACTCACAAAACAAAAATAAAAAGCAAGCCTCTCCAAACTCAAATGACATGCATCCATAGCAGAGATAATCAATGTCAGTTGGAGGATTCTTTACACAGCTGTGGTGGAATCAGCGGAAACAGCTGTCACATTGAATCTGGAAAATAATTGTATGTTGTAAAAGGTGGATTTGTTTTCAAGAAGCTGCTGTATCCTCATTAACAAAACACATATTTTCAGTTTATTCATATGGATATGAGCAGCAACATATGTGTTTGTTAGTACCAAGTGGGAGCATTATTATTATGAATAATAATAATAATAATAATAATAATACTAGATTAACAATTCCTAAAGAAATTGTAGGTGTGGTTGCTTCACAGTGGTAACAATGGCTGGAAATGGTATTAAAGATGGTAATATGGTAGGCAATAGTGTGAGGTGGTAAATAAAAGGTGGAAATGGTATGAAGTGGTAATGCGGTATAAAGGGATGGAAAGAAGGTTAAAGTGTTAAAATATGGTGATATACTGTATTTTGTGGTAAGTACTAATTAGTCTAAAGAACCTGGAAGTGATACAAGAGAAAGTAAATTGTGAAATGAAAGCACAAAAAAAAAAAAAATCATCAAATCATCTATTGTTAGGTCTGTTGGTAATTGTTGTCATGGTCCCTTATGGTAGGCCGAACACTTCAAAAGCCGACGCAAACTAGACACCTCATATCCAATTAAATTGAAAGTTTTTCATGAAGCCTTAAGGGCCAGATTTACAATTATGCAATGCCAATCACCTTTTGCACCAGATATCTACCTGTCAGATGTACAAGCAAGTAAGCATGCCCCGTAAGGAGTGCTTTCCCATCCTTGACTAGACTAGAGCTGAGCCACGCTAGATATTAGATATCTGGTGCAAGATGGCACCAAATGTGACTTTATCACTGTGCAAATCAAGTGTTTCCAAATAACATCGCCAACAGAGCGGAAACTTTCTTTTACCATTTACTTTAAATTAACTTTTCATGTTTCATAACGGAGGTCATTCACAAAACTTTACCGCCACAGCAAATTTACCACCTCTTTTTCCCCCCAAAATTATAAATTGGGTAAATTTTTGATGTGAACCCAACCTAAATGGCAGTGATTTTATGACTTTTGCTGTGTTTATCATCCTGAATGTGAAGTGTACCTGACCAGACAAATATGAGCGAAATATAATAATATTGTATAGCACCTTTCAAATACAGTACAAATAGCTTTACAGAGATAAAATACACTTTTAAAAGAGGACAAACATTTAGTGAAGACAAACACAGTAAAAGCTAAGAACTAGGGATGCACCGATACCGATACCAGTATCGGTATCGGGGCCGATACCATGCTCATGTACTCATACTCGTACTCGAAAAAATGTACCGATACTCCAAAACCGATACCAACGTCCAAACGTCCGCACGCTAATGCTATCACCTTAGCAACACCTAATCCTGACCTGCGTGCTCACTAGGGATGTTAACAGTTAATCGACTATCGATTAATTGCTAATAAGAATTTAATCGATAAGATTTCAAATGAAACAATTAACTGAATAATCTGCGATCTTGTTTCAACGGCAGTTTTTGTGTGAAACGTAATCATGGTTTAAGGTCTCCACGCGAGGGCGAAGTTAATGTAGCCTACCACCTGAAATGCGAACTTTTCCTATAAACCTCGTATGAACTTTTTGTATTTTTTCCTTGTAGTTATATAGTTTTATGGATTAGGTTTATGGTCGCTCCAGTGAGCGTTTTAAATATGGATTAGAAACTACGGAAATATATGACAATTTGTGTGTTCTCAAGTTCTGACCATTTCGTGGTAAGTAACCTATTGTAAAACATTGCGTTTTCAAATGGTAAAGTTGTCAAAAGGGTGACAAGGGCCATACTTTTTTTTTAAAGCAGATGATTCTTTTCTCCCAAATTGAATGTCGATGTTCAGTCATGTATGGGGGGGAGCCCTTATACAAAGGGTTGAGCTAGGTGCACTGATGTAGCATAGTGCTATTAATCACCCAGTTCGTCAGTAGGCTACTTGATTAAAATAGCGGTTCAGATTAAAATAGCAACAATTCACGCAGTGCGTGATCTAGACTCAAATTACCTGACAACAAATAAAGAAAAGGGCTTTAGCTAGACTTCTTACTGAATTTCAAGTGTAAAGAAGAAACAAACGTATAGCCACATATTGGTTATATTTGTGTAGCCTATAAAACATGGTTATAGCATATTAGGCCTTCTTAAAATAGCCTACATTTATTGTGCTATTTCGATACAAAAGAAAACACGAATGTGCTTCATTTAATCAGTATCATTATTACAGATTTGAAATGGTTTAATAACGGGCAGACTTTTATTAACTCTTAGTTTGATAGTTACAGAATAGGACTACATGGAAAATGTACAATATAGCCTACAGTAGCCTATGCGATTTTGATTAGAAATGCTTGAACCGTTTTGCTTTCGGTAACGTTACGTTGGGTGGACGTCAGATGCCAGTAGGTAGGCTACAGGTTCCGATCATGATTGCAGGCTATATTTTTTAAATGTGAAACTGTACCAAAAAACAGTTGACCGGGCTATATTATTTTACTAATACCCCCGCCATTTGTTGCAAACTAATTGAGTAGCCCGTAGCCTATGCAGAGAGTAACTGATTCGGTTGACAATTATGTAGGCTACTGCGGTGCGGTAGTCAGCAGTTCATATAGGCTAGTCAATTCAGTAGGACTCTCTGAGGTTGATGGTTGAAAAGGACATTATGCCAATAAGCAGCATTAGACCTAGTCTTTAGATAGCACACAGGCTGTTCCATGTCAGTACAGTAGTTTAGCCTATAATGTATGTAGGCCTATTTCACAATTGTTTTTTTACAGTAACCCCCCCCCCCCCCCTGTTAAGTTGACCATGTATATTAGTGGTAAGGGTTAGGGGTCACTTATACTTTGACGTTCCAGTATAAATAGAATGATGCACAAAAGACTGTACAGTTTTATTTTGGTTATTATTTATGTTTATTTATTTATTTTTATTGGACCTCATTTGATTTAAATAATCAGTAAATTGATAGACTGTGCTCCATCAACAGGAGAAAATAAACACAGTATCTTCAAAATCAGCCGTCTCATTATTGTGGTATTATTATACAGTATTATTATAAAGTACTTTTTTATAAAAAAACACACAAAAAATGGTATCGGTATCGGCGAGTACTCAAAAGTGAGTACTCGTACTCGTACTCGGTCTGAAAAAAATGGTATCGGTGCATCCCTACTAAGAACTAAGAATTAGGCATTCATAAAAACAGTCCTATGGAAATGACTTTCAATCTTTGTCCTGTTGATATTGAAACGGCTTGTGGTGTTGGTGTCCATTTTTGAGGCCAGCTCCAAAAGTATTTCTTTCGCTGAAACAATTTCTGCATCACCTCGGTGTCGTCTGTGGAGAAATGTTTAGACGTGCTGTATAAGAACGGTAAGATTGAAGTTATATGTAAGCTGTCCAACCACATTACTGGTATGATTATTTAAGACTAGTAAAACGTTTGCAGGCATCAAATAAATGGTCTGTTGTCTATTGAATGCCATCTCACAGACATGCACCTGCTCCTGTAGGGAGTGTACACAGCACCAGAGAAGCAAAGACTAAACATATTTCATTAAGTAACACATTAGTTAAAACACATTCATAGGTAGCATTTATCCATTGTTCTGTATGTTTGTATAAACTGTATTGTTAATGTCTTTGTAGACTCTGGTGCACTTGTTGACTTCAAGTATTTTTTAAGCAGAGCATTTGTCATTAGAGCCAACTTTCGTCAAAATGAAATGTGTTTTTGAATTGAAATATTTAGCATAGAGCCAAAACAACAAAAATGACCTTATGGAGCTGACTGTAATTTAACATTAAATTGAAATATATTTAATATATGTTTGCCATTCAAACTAAAAAATGCAATCCCAGAAAGACTATATATTTACAATGTATACTGTATGTGTAATATATATTTGGTCACAATTTACATGAACTGCATCTTCATAAAGCTTTCATTATGCATTCATGAGCATTACAAAAGCACTGCATTACAATGACATAGCGCATTATGAATGCTTTATAATGTTTTACTTATCATGTCATGGGATAGATCTAACCTGTGGTTCATAGATCTAGGAATACTGCTCACAAAGCATTCATAACGCTCTATGTAATTGTAATGTGACACTTTTTCAATGCTCGTGAATGCGTAATGAATGCTTTATCAAGATGCAGTTAATGTTCATCGTTACCGTTCCTTATCCTCACAATGGCACGTCATAATCTGCTGCAGGCAATGGGTGTAGTAAAGTATTATTGGGTGAAGTTTTAAGCTATTTAATGAAACGCTTTTACAGTTGACTGCTGCATTGGTCCCTTTTGTTTGATGTGTGTGATGATAGCTGTGATGTGGGAGATGCATGGTCACATCTTTCTACCACCAACCTTTTTACCTCCTCCGACACCCCTCCTGCCTCCCGTCTCACCTTCCCCACCCCCCCACCCCCCCACTCTCATCCCCTGCCATTTTGTATGAACCTGCACAATTTTCTGAATGACTGTTTGAATGCAAAGCATTAGCCCCAAACACAGCCTTGCCCAGAAATGTTCCGGAGCTTACTGTGCCGGGGTCCCGTGTGAATGAGGCAGAGGCAGCATTCCGGAAAAGTTGCTCTGGAAATTTTCTGGCTCGAGATCCTGTTACATTTTTGGAAATGTTTTGTTTCATGTTCATGTGAACAAAGCTGTAACATCGTTGGATCAAGCATGCAGAACTCAACTTGTTGTCCAGCTATGCTGTTTCTTAAGAAATTAAATGGAGAAAATAAGAAAGTAAATGGAGCATGTACACCAAATAAAAAGATAGTTTACGTTACGACATAGCTACACAGCCCACGTTACTTATAACCATCACTAGCTAGTTAGACCAAAGTTTATAAGGTTTCATGTAGGTGTAGCTTACATGCACATTCAAATGTGGCAATACATTTAGCCGTTTTAATTCACTTTGTCTTGATTAGCAAATGTTAGCTAGCTTCCAAGCCAAATTAAAAAACAATTTTTACATTGGTTTTGAAACAGTATCTATGTTGTGGTTATTTTCTTGACCTACTTACATAGATTTTTTGTAACATTTGACAGCTGCTTACTCACACTAACTCTTGTTTGTGTGAACAAGAAAAGCTAAAGTAGATTGCCAGAAAAGTTAATAGTGCTAAGTTTTGTGTTCTATGTGTGAAAGTGGCTATTGATTGACCAAAATCAAACACAAAAAAAGAAAAATGGATTTGATAAATTATTAAAGCAATAGTTTAACATAGAAAAAAAAAGAGAGGTGAAAGTAAAACAAGAAAGAAAGAGTGAGAGAGATGACAGAGAAAAATAAAGAGGAGATAACTGAACATCAAAGCATATTTGTATTCTGGGTGTGTGTGTGTGTGTGTGTGTGTGTGTGTGTGTGTGTGCATGCCTGTGTATGAGTTTGTGTATGTACACCCCTTGGTAATGAGTCAGAAGGTTCCAGACACAAACCCACTAATATAGGAATACATGGCCCAATAAATAAGGGCAATTAGATGTGGATTGGGGCGGGTGGGCATTGGGGAGCACTTTGATGTGGGGTCTGGGATAAGAGCCCTCTATCCCACCCTGGCTGAGATCCGACGGGCCGGGTAGATGTGGGAATGGTTGAGACGTGCATAAACAAGCCTTATTATCCCAGAACCCCCCCAATCAATTTAAAGAAAATGAAAAGAATTAGAGGATTGAGGAGAAAGGGGTCTAGGAAGCCAGAGAGCTTGTAATGACTAGGATGAATGTGTCAGCACTAGGCTATCAGTCGCCGCTAACACAAGGGCGGAAATAAAACCTCCTTCCCCAAGAGGGTGGGGCTGTGAAAACAGCCTTCTTAATTGGGCAGAAAGAACTGACTGCCCCTGTTTAATACCCTGCCATTGTTCTGAGATGGTCAGATTGGGGCAGTTATTCCGGGGTGACAGGGACAGGGGGGGGGGGGGGTGTGAGGTAATGTCTGTGGGTGGGAATTACATTCATAAGCTGATAGATGTTTCCTTCTTTCCTTTATTCAAAATCACACCTAATTTACAGAACGGTTCTGTTCCAGGAGCGAGGGGAAGAGTTCCACGACACGGCAGGTCAGTTTGTAAGAATATTTGTGTGTTGTATTTTGTCTTTATTAACAAAATAGCCATGTGACAATTAGTAGGTCAGCTCTCGTTTGCATGCAGAAAATAACACTATGCCCTTTTAGAGTAGGTCACCATGACAACATAAACGACCAACTCGGCAGTCATACAAATTATTTGCTGTGAAATTAAGTGCATACTTTGTTCAAAAGTACATCAATACATCTACAAAACTACATCTATACATGAAAAAATGGAAAATATATACAAAATACTATAAACTTGTAAAAAATTAAAATATGAAAAAAATTAAAATTACACAGTGCAGTGTAAGGACAGTGACACATTTTTTGTTGTTTTGGCTTTGTGCGCCCAGTTGCCACACAACCCCAAAGCATAATGGATCCACCTCCATACTTAACAGTTGGCAAGGTGTTCTCTTCTACAAATGCTTTGCCCATTTTTTTCCAAACATGCCTTCTTTGGTTGTGGCCAAAAAGTTCAATTTTGGTTTTGTCAGTTCAAAGCAAATTGTTCCAAAAGGCTTCAGGCTTCTCAATGTTTTCTTTTGCACACTTCAAAGGCTTCTTTCTGGCAACGCTGCCATGTAGGGCTTTGTTGTTTAAAGTTGCCACTGCAGTCGGAAGCTTTAGAAGGCGAGGAGTTACTTCAGAATAAATAGTTCAGCCCTGGAATTATAATCAGCTGACCCACTGAAGCCCTAACGAATAAATCACCTGGGCCTGGGACTTTTTAAAAGTAACAAAGAATAATCCGAAAGGGTTTCCAAACTTTTGCACAGGGCCCTTTTCCTTTTTTATTATTTTGAATCTGTAAAATATTTCAATAAAAAGTAGTCTTGCTTTACAATTTGAAGAAATGTAGTAAATATAGTTTTGAAAGTCACAAAGTTACCCATTGCAAAGCTTGAGGCGCTGTCTCCAGTGTGTGAGCTTTAAATGCTGATAAAACACACACTCACTGCACTGAAGAAAAGCGATCAATCATAGGCCCCATCTCAGTCCAAGTGTCTGTCGGACATGCACCTGTTCAATCTCCTGGGCTGAGGGACCTAATACAGAGAGAATAGGGCGCGACTCTCAGCTGTGAACAGCGGCTTTGGTTCGATGAGGAGCAAGAATGGGGATATCTCTGTGGGCACAGCTGCAGGGTGTGGGGTGTGGGGTGTGGGGTGTGGGGTGTGGGGTGTGGGGTGTGGGGTGTGGGGTGTGGGGTGTGGGGTGTGGGGTGTGGGGGGCGGAGTGTGGGGGTGGGATACAGGTGAGATACAGGTGAGATACAGGTGAGAGTGAAGGTATGTCAGTGTACTGTATGCCTTGGCATAGCCCATCCAAAACCTTTGTGAGGCACAAGCTCAAACATACTAATTATTTTTCTTCAATCATTTGTTTCTCATATTTTATTGCAAAGAGTTAGATAATTACACTTCAAACAGTAACAACACACAGCCTAAAACACACTAAATATTTCAACAACATATTGCAAAGCCGTTGGAAGAGTAAGTGGGTTTGTACTCTACTCCTTAACTCAATTACATCCTTTTTTTTCAAGGAGATGAAAATCTGCATGGGACTACATGCAAGTATTATGCATAAATAATAAAACATGCTTAAATTTATAATAATATATTGTGTGTGTGTGTGAGACGGAGAGAGAAAATGAGAGAGAGAGAGTGAAACCAAAAGTGGTTTAACGGAAGGGTCTTGGGTGCCTACCTTAACGTCTGTCTGCAGGCCTCTCTTGGCTCACTGACTCGGCCCTCTCTGACTCGGCCCTCTCTGCCTCAGTTTAATGACCTCAACATCAACCCCCCTAGTCTCGAAAAACCCTGTCCTGTCACATTGCTAGCTAGCTACCTAAGCTCGCTAACATTAGCTGACTAGCAATAATGCAAAGTTGCTAATAATTAGCTAGCAACTGAAGAAAACATAGCTACAAAACTTGTTGCCACAACACCGATAAGCGACCAGATAGCAAATTTCACTAACTAGATAAGCAGCAATCAAGCTAACTAGGGACTTGAAGGTGATTGAATGTGTTTTTTTTCCCACTTTCGCATGTTTGCAGACAGTGATTGGTCATACGCACCACTTCCCTAATGTACACCAAGAGTCGGGTATGAACAATGACGTTCTAATGCCAAGATGTCGTTATGTCCTCTTGATTTCTATCCAGTCCTAATGTGCATTGTGGACCAACGTACACCTCTCTCTCATTGATCTTGTGACTGTTTTATTATCTTTGATACCAATCGACTCATGTGAGGAACTAGCAACATGGGGAAAAGGGGATTAGGGGTTTAACAAAATATGTTATAGATTATGTTATAGTGGCACAATGTCACCGACTGTACGTTATGTGTTTAAGATAGAGAGAATGTGTTTTGAGTGAGACAGGGTGTGTGTTTGAGGGGAGAGTAGGTGTGTGATACAGACTGTTCCTCTGTCCTTACAAAGTATGTTCTTTTTAGGAGAGAGAGAGAGAGAGAAGCTGGCTGACATTTTGGAGGTCCCCCGGGTGTATTCCCCATCAGTCAGGCAGTTAAGATGAGTTAAACCCTGAGCAAACTCACAGACATGACTGCATCTGTGTACCAGTCCGGGTGCATGCATCACACGCTGCTATAAAAGGTCACAGCAGCCCTGTGCAAAGGCCAAAGGACAGGTGAATTACCATACTCCCAACATGGACACCTCAGTGTCTCAGTGTTCGGATAACTGATAAGCATTAAGGGGAAGGAGGCCAGGCAAGATTTGACTGGTCTGGCAGGTCGCTGTGTAAAATTACATGCTGGAGGATCGAGTGTATGTGAATCTTGCCTGTTAATAAGGCATCCGTACCCCTCTGCATCCAAATTCTAATAGCCTCCTACAGCTGTCTCGATCAGATACTCAGCCAGTCAAACATCACAACCTCTGCTGTACTTGAAGCACTGCATGCTGGGAAATTTATTCAGAAGTGGATGCCTCCTTTTCCCTTATGAATTCTAAAAACGTTCCTCATCTCCCTGAGCCACCCCCCACACTATTCTCCGTCTCCACTCCATCTTCCTCTCTCTGTGGGGTCTGTTCTGCAGGATATCACTCTTGTGATTATCTTTCATAGCTACAATTATGTGATGTGCCAGCGAGATGTGTGTAGAAGGCCGAATGCGCGCAGTTAAATACTAATTTCCGCTTAGTGGTTCAGTGTGGAAGGGAAAGTTCGTTGATCCAGAAGTAATGCAGAATATATTAATGTGAGAAAAAATGGCCTGACGGTGCAATAGCTCTCAAATCTTCAGAGTTGCTGGTACATACTTGGGATTTGTTAAATCCTAAAGGTGAAAAAAAGAGAGAAAAAAACAACAACTTGTCTGACATCTTTAAAAAAGCAGGGGACTGGAAATAGAGAGGTAGATGGTAAATTCAGGGTGGGACATGTTATATGTAATCTGTAGAATCAAGGCGCATTGACTGAAAGAGAAAGCAAAAGCTTAAGATGAAAGAATCACAACTTAACCTTCATTAAAAGGAAAGAACAAGAAAACATGACATGCATGTCAATCCACATAAAGCTGAAATGAGATTGTGATGTATTAATATGACACATATTCATAAACAGGTTTGTTCAGGATAATCATTTGGCCTGTGTGTATAAGGTGAGGAGACAGAAGGGGATGCAGAGAAATTGATTCATGCTTTTGTTACGTCTAGGCTAGATTACTGTAATGCTCTGCTATCTGGCTGTCCTAAACTGTTGCTAAATAATCTCCAGCTTGTGCAGAATGCAGCCGCTCGCATTTTAACGAGAACAAAGAAATATGAGCATATTACCCCAGTACTAGCATCACTTCATTGGCTACCAATTAAGCATAGGATAGACTTTAAGGTCTTGCTTCTGACTTTTAAAGCTTTAAATGGACTTGCACCAGTGTATATATGTAATCTGCTTTTACCATATAAGCCGAAAAGATCCCTTCGTTCCCAAGACGCAGGCTACTTAGTAGTCCCTAGAATATCTAAAAACTTGACGGGTGGTAGAGCTTTCTCCTACAGAGCACCACTACTGTGGAACACCCTTCCAAAATCTATAAGGGAATCAGACACAGTCTCAATATTTAAGTCTAGATTAATTAAAAACGCACCTTTATGATCAGGCTTATAATGAGTTGTAGTCCGGAGACAGGACCAGAGAAGCCTTTTTGTCATAGAGTAATGCGGAGTGACATCCTTTCCTTACTGTCACCTGTCAACAGCTGTGACCCCATCTTCCTGGGCTGGCTTTTGAGGGTTGGATAGGATTGTTTACTCTCTCGTGACTGGATGGGTTCTCAAACCCTGTCTTCATAGCTATGCAGCCATAAGTTACTCCTGGCGGGGGTACTTGTCCAACCCCCCCCCCCCCCCCAACTGTTCTCTCTCTCTCTCTTCTTCCACATTCCGCCGGCGGGGCTCATGCCCCGCATCTCGAGAGTTGCTGTCCAGCTTCCTGTCCATCGCCGCTTGCCCCTCCCTCCCCACCACCGCTGCCAGCTGATCCTGCCGCCATCGGCACCCGTTTTCCCATCATCATTGCCGCCACATCTGGACTGCCATCTAGCTGCTGCAATTTCCACTATCATGGATATCGCCAGTCAGTTTTGACCATGCTGGTCATTAAGATCTAGACCCTGAGCCGACCTGAGGAGAATGGGTTTCCACCTTGAGTCTGGTTCCTCCCAAGGTTTCTTCCTAATTACACCAGGGAGTTTTTCCTTGCCACTGTTGCCTCTGGCTTGCTCTTGTGGGGGTTTAGGCTGGGTTTTTTCTGTGAAGCGCATTGTGACAACTTGTTGTGAAATGCGCTATATAAATAAATATTGATTTGATTTGATTTGATTTGAGTTTCTGCCCAGCGGATCAAGAGGGACACATTTCTGTTTTTCCGCTCTTCCTTTCTTATGAACATTTAATTGACTTATAAAATGTCAGCGCAAGGTTTCTGATTGCAGATTCTTGGCTGTCAAGTACAAGCTCGAAATCAAATTAAAGTCAATGGGAAAAGTCCACCATCTAAGCTTCTTAAACCTGTCTGTGAAAGATTAAATATTATACACACGAATGCAAATGAACTATTAATGCTATTAATATATACTTATTAAATAATTATTAGTGGTTTACATGCAAATTATTATGTAACTGCAGTGAACTGATGACCAAATGAATTTACGCAGAGAGGAAAAAAGCGTATCAAGCAAAATCCATTAGACATTCAGTTGCTAATGCCGCCGCATTTAGAAAGTTACATTTGTGGATTGTGAAAGGATTTGGCTGAGCGATCGCACAGAGGAAAGCCTTTTGCAGACTGATACCACATAGCTGATATCACTGCTCATGGAACAGGAACACAATGTCCTGAAGTGATTGGTGGTCGCAAATTTGACACTTTAATGATTTTCGTTCTCTTTGTCAGGGAGCCTAATGCTAGAAGCAATCCTTTTTTTCCGCTCATAAATACAAGTCCTTGGATCCGAGCCTGTATAAATCTCGGTGGCCATTAGCAACTGCCATAAAAATGAAACATAACGGCTTGCTACTCATAGGTAAGTAAGTAAAATGACTTTCACAAGCCATTAAAAATTCAGCCCAAAATAACCAGGTCATATACAGTGCACCTCAAGCCTGTAACTAATGACTAGGGACACTAGGGCTGTGTCCGAATATGACCCCTGTCCACTGTCCCCTGTCCCCTGTCTACTCAGACCCCTGTCTACTATGTGCCCTATCCCCTCACTTTGCAAGCAGTGTGCAAAAAAGATCCCGCAAAACTCTTTCCAAACTAGTGAAGAAGTAGTTCGTAATATTTTTTTAAATTGAGAATATCAATCAGTTAACATATGACGATTGTTACAAAGTGTAGATTATGAATGAAGATAGAATTAACAAAAAAACAAAAAAGAGTTGTTTGCAATATGAACCATAGATATGCATATACGCTCTATGTCTTTTACACTTTTACTTCCGGGTTACTTATTGAAAGTGTCGGATGAGTGCACAATTCTGCAGATGAGTGTGCTCCTGAATTCCCTCAACATAAGAGGTTCATCCTGGTATTTTAAGTGCCCCCATTTGTGAGAAAAAGTCGCCCACTCAAAGGCTTTTTGACGAAGTGGACTCAAAAGGGTGTAGGGGTCATATTCAGACACAGCCCAGGTTGTCTCCCCTTGTGTTCCTGCACGGTACTGCAGTCAGCGAGAGGTCACGATCGTCTCTGCCACTTCTCTAACAATTATCCCATTCGCACCACCTCAATAATCTGAGTTGATAAAGTAATTGCCACTAATTAAGCACAGACGATGATTGACAGCGATGTTTACAAGTGACACTCACGCATTAATTTCAGTTGGATTACTTACTATGGTGAATATGCTTCAGTATTTTTAAATTATGTCAGGGGCATGTTAGGTTAGAAGCAGTGGAGAATTCCAAAATAAAAAATGAGAGCAGTTATATAATTTAACATGCACAAAGAAGTTAAATAAATAAAAAATATATTAATGATTCAACTAATTAACTAATCAGTCTTCAATCAAGACCTTAAGCATAATCAGGTGTCTTAGTGCTGGGCTAAAACAATAACCTGCACCTTTTCAGATAAGATTGGACCCTAACCCTAACCCTAACCCTAACCCTAGCTTTATATTATTATGGGCATTTTGTGGCACTCTTATCCAGAGTGATTTACACAACTTTATTTTTTTACATAGCATCCGTTTATACAGCTGGATATACACTGAAGCAATTACATTACATTACAGTCATTTAGCAGACGCTTTTATCCAAAGCGACGTACAGTAAGTGCATATAGAAAGGTCATCGAAGTAACTACAGAACAGATAAGAAAGCACATTCTTCCCATACAGTATCAGCTATCCCTAGTAACGAACACAGTGCAGTTCACAGTGAACTGGGTAAATTAGTAAATCAATCTACTACAATTCTATTCTAAATAGTATAAACTTGAGTACATAGTTCAACAAGAAGACATACCATGAGGTCCTAGATAAGTATTAGTCCAGGTGGAGCCTGAAAAGGTGTGTTTTCAGGCCACGACGGAAAGCAGGCAGGGTTGGTATTGAGCGTAGGGGAATGGGAAGTTCGTTCCACCACTGGGGAGCTAGGGTGGAAAAGCTCCGCGGTCGGAGCAATACAACAACAGTGTTCTACCTGGGAACCAAACCTACAACTTTTGGGTTTCAAGCAGAGTTTCTTAATCATTACACTACACTGCCAGCCTGAATGCATTTTTATATTATATGGATGCATTTTTCTTATTACTGCAGTGATACTCAATCCTGGTCCTGGTTGGGCACAGAGTCTGTTGGTTTTTGTTTTTCCAATTCAGACACAAATAACCCGGTGACTTGAGTTATCTCTGCAATCAACTGCTTTAACTGATCAATTGCTGTTCTACTCGAGTGTTGAGTAACAACGGAGGCCAGCAGATATGTACGCCACTTTCCCCGTGGATTTTGGATTTATAAAAAACGAACTTGACAAAACAAGCGCACATTTATGCAAACCGTGACTCGTACCAGTGGCGGCTGCTGACCAGAACTTTTCAATATGACAAACCTACCATGTTCGCACCACTAGTTGGCGCTCGTGTGAGGGGTATGCGTGTATATTACCGACATAACTGGAAAGCAACGTGAAGCTCCATGTAACGACTGCTAAGACGTACTACCTGTCCTCACTACCAAATTCTTAATGTACCTAACGACACTACAAATATTATTAATTATTAATATTATTATGTAACTTTTATGACTGTTAATGCATGCAGCAATTAAGATACTTTGTTCTCAAAAGTAAATGGAAATAAATACTTTTCAGTAAATTCTTTAAAGGGGAACTCCGGGTTATTTCTTAAACATACGCACACACACGCACATAGTTTGTTGTACATTATAGTAGTGAATCGTGCTTTGCTCTGTTTGATACTTTATGTTCAATAAACTTTATTACATTTTCCAAGATTGTCTGTATTAATGTTGCTCTTGTGTTGAACTGAGTCAGCTAATCGCAGGGATTACGCGAAAACAGCCTTCATCTTTTAGCTGAGTCATTTATATTAATTCGGTATCAACTGAGCACATAATATTGTGATTTTGTTAAGATAATTATTAATGTGTCATTTTATTGATTAAATTATGAATTGAAGTTGCCCATTTTTAGTTTGTATATTTTCTTTTGAGAGTAGTATATAAAATCTTATGAGACTAATTTATTATAGGAAAACTATGCCACCAGTGGTATAAGGATGGTAGAGGCGTGTCCCGTACGTTTCTGGAGCTGTCCATGTGAGGACTCTTATGATTCAGAAATCATATTAATAAAAATCTTGCTCACTGCTACGAACCAAATGTACACTGCCACAGTATTGTAATTGGTCACATCCCAGCGGAACTGAAATTTGAATGTTACTTTTCTGTATTGCTTCTGTTCTTTAAAAAAAAAAATGTTTTGCACATTATTCAACACTATTAAAACACAATTCAAAACCACTACCTGTCCCCACAAAAGGAGTGGACTTCCTATTTATGTAAGAGTTACGTAAGAAAATGTGTTAAATAAAAAAATGCATTAGGAAAACAACTGTAAGGAGTTCAATGAATCCGTGCACCACACTGGCAGTTGGGATCTTCCCCTGTTCTGTCCTGCTTGTTGAGTTCCTGTTGATCCAGGGGCTCACAGAGTAAGTTTCTCTCGTAGTCATTGTGATTCTTATCGGTCAAGCTGCTTAACAGCACAATGGGAACAGCCTCCGATCTGAAATTCTTGTCCTTCCATGTGACAGCGCCCCTCCCCTGGCTTGAGAAGGAGATAGTGTACATTTTCATAGGGGAGGAAAGGGGGAGGGAATGGCAACATCTAGCGAGAGATTATAAGCGTGTGAAATGCAGCGACTCGTATGGTGATAAGAGATGCCGCTAACACTGACCAGGCCCAGGAGTGGGATTACATCATCAGCTGGAGAGGGCAGTGGCAGGGGAAAGCGAGCAGATATGCGCAGAACCACAGTGTTTGTCAGGGAACGCAGTCTGGGGCGGAGTTCGCAGTGCTGTTTCCTACAATGAGAGGGAAGAGAAAGGAAAGAACACTTCATGTTTGACAGGGTAAATAAACAGACTGGTGGGAGAAGGCCACCTTCAGTTTCATGGGTCAAAGGGCATGGGTTTATGTAAGACCCCTGGGACCAGATGAACAACCACCCCCCCACCCTCACACTCCGCTATTATTGTGACCACGGATTCCATAGAAACACCAGATTCTCTGCTCTACACCCTGGTGTTTGATTCCAACTGATGAAAGGGGAGGGAGCAATTGCATTCCCAATATCCTTCGTTTTTTTCTTCCCTCCCGTCAAGGGTATAAAATGCAAGTTTCCAGCAAGAAGGGTATCCCACAATGCAATGCTCCATGTGAAGAAAAGAGGATGACTAACAAGCACCGCTCTCCAAGGAGAGGTTGTTATTAGGGCTGGGCGATGTCTATTAAAAATAATATCACAATACTGTCACGTGAAACATTGTGATATACGATACTGTCGCACCGCCCCCCCCTCGCCCCGCCCCCCGGGAACAACACCTCCGTTTTTGTTGGGATATGGTAGAAACTCTACTATCCGACACCCTCTGGGAATCAGTGGTGCTGGGAAGTTCCGCAGTTGTAGGATTGTAGTGCGGGATGTTTAAACTTGCGCGCCTGGGTGTATTTTAGATTTTTTGTTCTGTTATATATTTTTTAAATTGCATATTATTATTATGCCCTCACCCCCACCGTCTGTTTTCATTGCATTGATGCAGCCTGCCGCAGTGCAAGTACGGAAGTGTTTATACAGTGCAAAAGAAAATAGAATTTATTATTAAAGTTTGGAGCAATAACTGCTCACAGTTATCTATTAAGTCGTATCGGCTTTTTTGACTGGGCAGCCAATTGACGAGTCAACCAATGAGAATAGTTTTTTCTGACTTATAGTTGTTTTCTGTGAGATCCGCCGTAGTACTTCGTCCAGTGTAAGAGGCATTATCCGGACATTTTATCGTTATTTCGTCAATGGTAAGTATACAACACATATACCTGATTCTGCATTGATCAATAATTTATCGATATACGGTCCTCCATAGCCATTACATTACATTACATTATAGGCATTTAGCAGACGCTCTTATCCAGAGCGACTTACATACATTTATCCATTTATACAGCTGGATATATACTGAAGCAATGCAGGTTAAGTACCTTGCTCAAGGGTACAACGGCAGTGTCCTACCTGGGAATCGAACCTGCAACCTTTCAGTTACAAGTCCAGTTCCTTAACCATTATACTACACTGCCGCCTACACTCACGTATGTATTTGCATTTTTGAGGGAAAAATAAATTACTGTATTTTTATATTTTTGTGACAATTACAACTTGTTTTTAAATCTCACAGGCAGAGCGGAACCTCACCGCTTCAGAGCATTCCGAGGTTTCAAAGGCAATGTGCCGTTCCACTGCCACTGCCAGTACATTTTATGTGGCGAAGGACACCATGGAGAAAGTTGTGGAGTCCCGGACCCTGATGGCTAAGTCCATCCAGGTGTCGTCGGGAAAAAAGAAGAGCAAGAAGAGGGTTTTTCCTAGCAGCACCTCTGCAAGTGAGGAGGGGCCAAAGCATGTTGTGAAGAAAGGGCCAAAATGTCATGAGGAGGAAGGGTCAAAGCCTCCTCTGAAGAAAGAGCTATCGGATTTTTTTCACGTTCCGTTCCGGGGTTCGCTTTCCCTCATCATTGTTTTCACCTGTGCCTCTACCTGCGGGGTATTTAAGTTTCGCTTCCCCGGTGCTTCTTTGTCATTCGACATTGCATTGAGCCAGGTATGGCCAGGTACTAGCGACCTTGTGATATTAAACGCTGTTTATGTTCACGAGGGACTTGCTATTAGCTTTTAGTTCAGGTATAGGTATTATTCCGCCTGTTAGCGTTTTGTGCTATTTATTTTATTCTTTGCTGTTCTCTCTGAGAGTTTTCTTTGTTTTTTTCGTTTGTTTTACACTCTTCCGGCCGTCCGAACTTATGTGCCGAAGGTGTTCTTTTCTTTGCTAAGTTTCCCGTTTTGGCTCCAGTATTGAGCTCGGGAGATTTAGTTTGTGTTTCACTCGTTATTCGAGTTTGCCATATTTTTAGTGGGTTGATTTTCATTTGGCTGTTTAGCCACAAGGACTTAGTTTCCTGTCTTTTCTTTTTTTGCATTTATTGTTTTACTCCCTTTATTGGTCCTCTCTGCGTGAGAGACTTCTTCTGATCCCACCCCCCACCTTCGCGTTTGATCATCCACCACAATATTACACATATATTATAATTGTGTTACAGCATTTGTCACAGGATGCAATACGCTGTGAAGACTGGTTCAATTAAAGTGTAACTGACCATTTGGAGGAATGCAGAAAGAGTATGAGAATGTTTGTCAAGCACAGAGCTCTTCTCACACCTTACAGACACGACAACAGTCATGAATGAACACGTTCAGAGAGGTAAAAATTACGGGGTGTAACATGGTGCAGGACTGTCGGACACTGCTGGTGTCATCTCACATCTCCCCTTTGTTACACTCCCGAAGATGCTCTGACATGTCCAGTCAGACATTCCTTCTAGAATCACAGTTGTGCAGTTCTAATTTCACACTTCACCCAAAAAAATAAAATAGAGAAAAACAAATGGAAATTTCAATTCTCCTTGGGATTCCAGATCCTCTCTCGCCGCTGTCTGTTTATCTTTATGGAATTGGGGTAGGGATATTTCAGTCTTTGTAAAATAGGTTTTTTCCTTCTAGTTTATTATTAATAGTATTTTTCAGTGTCAGCGACACCATTCCCACCTTACAAAGCATTTACATACTGTCTAAGCTTTTTTTCTCCCTCTCCTTCTCTCCATTTCTCTATTTAGCTCTGCCTCTCTCTCTCAAACAGACATCAATGCAAGCGGACAGAGCATTAATATCACATTGTAATAGGGATTAGCATGTTATAGAGGAAAAGGCCATGCTGCAGAAACCCACGCACAGAGCACAGTAACTACACGTAAAGAATAAATAAATTAACAAAACAAAAAGGCCAATGTGGCCACAGTGGGTCTGATCCTTATTCAGCTCAGGTTTCAGCAAACAGCCGAATGCAACAAAAGAACTCATTTCACAGTCCGCTGCAGTCAGCGGGGGCCTGCCAGATCCAAACAGGGATGCCAGGCCTTTCCGCTTTCACCCTGACAATACAAGCTCAGACACACACAAACACGCACCACACACACATACACACACTTCTTTAATGGTGTAGAAAAGACTGGCAACCCTGTTAGCATCTAAAGTGGCAGCCATACCTCTGCACACATCACATTAAGTTCAGCTAATTACTTGTTAGTTAAATTTGAATAATGCTGATTATGAGAAAAAGATTGGAAATTGGGTTTTTCTTTTTTTAATTTGTTCCAATATTATTGTCATAATCCAACACTAAATGCTCCAAGGTTACTGAGGTAATGACACACAAAAACTAGTACTATAGGCACAATGATCAATAAACACTTTATGCACAACTATAATAACATTTTGCTTGTTTTTACTGAAATTGTATTCTGAAATTACCTAAAACTAAACACAATTTTCATTTAGCACAGCATTCATAAACAAAATCTCATGTGTTCACATGGAAAACACTGCCATTCAAGTGCTTATATCTAAATTCATGAATTGAGAACACTCAGACCTCACAGGTACAAAACACTACTAAATTATTAAATCAGTAATCAGAGCTTTAGCACAAATAATAGGACCACAGATGAGCTCCCCTTTGATTAAGAACAATATATACCAATATTGCTGAAAGAGGTAGAGGTGGGGTGAGCATAGAAGTGGAAGAACAAGAGCCTGGAGGTGTATCAGATAGAAGTATGGCAAATTTGGTTGTCATTTGTGTTGTCAACCGTGATTTGATCTTGAGGAAAGCTGGGAAATAACTAGCCAAACCTGGGCCCGTTATCTACACAGGGCCTCATTCATGAAGCGTTCCTAAATATGTGCACACATTCATGCATGAATGTGATTTGTGCAAAAAATGTACTCCTGATTCATCAAACCATGCAGGAAAGGTAGATTTGTTCATATTCACGTGCGTATGTTCATACGTTCGGATTCATCGTAAATGACAGGCACGTGCACATTTTTTCACGATTAGCATAAATCCACACCCATGAATCGGCATATATGGAATTGGAACTTACATTTACAGATGCGTACAAATTCAAAATGAAAAATAGAAAAATAAAAAGAAAGAATTATTCCGACAATTAAATCTAAGTTTTATTAGCCGATATTCTTTAAAGAAAAAATGTTTCTTTAGTATTGTCAGTACAGGTGTCATAGGAACGGGTAAAGTAAAAAGGCCTGGCAAGAGATAACATGCACCGTCAATGCAGCATCTCCCGTCACACAAACTGTTAAGGTAGTAAACAAAAAATGGATTGACATTAAACTGGAGGCGCAGAAACTCATAGCTTTGCACAAAAGTACCACAGCTACAGGAGGTGGCCAAAGATGAGCAATTTGAGAAATATATTCTGAACTAGAATGGCACTCAGAGAGATGCTACACCCGCGCATGGGGTTAACATTGTGATCTTGCGCTGTGAAGTCAGGCATTGACCGATTGGAAAAGAAATTCAGGATTCAGGTCATTGCCCAACTGTCAACATTTCCACAAAGTTTCATCACAAGATGAAGAATTGTTTGAGTTATGGATGATAGGGACACAAACACAGACAGACACGCACAGCCAGGAGCGAAAACAATACCCCCTGCTTGTACTACGCGCAATAAGCCAGCCGTCTCTCACAGCAGCGTTCTCTAAATGAGTGCCATGACTAGCTTCCCCACAGAATGAAGCTGTCCTGGGTCCCATCAGGCCAGCAAGCCACGATGTTGAGCAACACATCATTTGTATCACGTAGCTGCACATTGATGGAGTGATGGTCCTGTATATTCATACGCAAACGCATCATCGGATGGAGCCCTGATGTGTGTGTCCCAGTGAGCAAAAACCGGAATCTAGACGTCCAGAGGGGTGGGAACAGTGCCTCAGAGAGATGGGCAAT